>CM044396.1:10407500-10560000 GCA_024322285.1 Musa beccarii | reverse complement strand
TGCCACTTCCGGTTCTTCCAACAATTCCAATCTTTTTACCTCCAGGAAGAGTGCAAGTGAGACCCCTTAAAATAAAAGGCATGTCGAGGCCATAACGAACCTGTTCCACATTAATTAGTCTTAAAAAGAAAAATACGATGAGACCTGCAGCAACTTTTAAGATGTCAATAGAGAAACATTCAGTGCGAAAACATTGATGAGCCTGAAGTAGCACTTTCATACTGAGGGAGTTGAGTTGTTCTCAAGCAGGAACTTTTGGTAACACACATCCAAGAGGCTTCATATAGTTACACCTTAATTTGGTGATATAATCACATTTATCATCTTGGAAAGTGATAGATAGTGAAAACTAACACTTAACAGATGCACCATAAGTGGAAAACGAACAAGGGAGCCTCAATGTCATAGGAAAGATGTAATTACCTGCAAGTTAAGGAGGTCTATTTCCCCCTTTGATGGCCAGATATGATCAGGTCTGCTTTCATCTATGACAAGAGGTGGTTCACTAGGAATGTTTGTGTACTGTAGTATTCTCTCCACAGAAATAATTCCATTTTCAAGACTGCACAGATTCCAGATGAACCATGTTTGTATCATATTCAGACTAAGCCCATATGTCACTGCAAGGCCAGCAATACCTAGGGAAGAAGACAAAGAAACAGAAAAACAATGGCTAACATGACTTCCATATTTCCAGGAAATTCCAGGAAACACAAATAATGGAACTATATAAAGCAAGTACCAGGATCGATTACACCTTCTGGCATGCTGATCAGAAATATCAGAGAGAAGGCAAATGTAAGGGTTGACAACATATCGAGACGAAAACAAAGCCATTGCATAGCACCTGTATTATGGAATTGGAGTCGAGAGAGATCATTTGTCAGATTATAGTTAGTGTTCACAAACTCTTTTTCCTGACCAAAGCTTCTAACTGAAATTGATCCCGACATTGATTCTGCAAAATGTTGGATTACAGGAGCACTGCAAACCCCAATCAGCCTTGATACTTCTCGTGCAGTAGATATGTAGTATTGCTGAGGGACCAGGATTATAAGAGAACTTTAGAATTTATAGATCATGAAAATAGGAAAAGTATGAATGTAGAGTAATGGCATAATTATAGTCATGCAAGATGACAAATTCATACAAGGTGTACATATACTAGTGACTAAACAGTCAATTATGCTGTTCAATTTATCACTCTCCTTTGATTTCTCCTTTGATCACTTCTATACTTGAAGTAGAGTTAAAAACTTGTAGAACAGATACCTGATACCAAATACAAGTCGCAACCACAGGAACAAAGATGATCAAAACTGGCCATGCCACCTGTGACATGACTGAAATAATCCCAAGAAGATGTATAATTGAGAATGCAAATAATTCAATTTGGAGAGGAATGTATGTATCTATTCCACGTTGATCAGTTGATGCCTACACCATTAAACATATTTCAGAGACAAAAGCCTGAAAAGAATATTCTCAATGATTAAAAGAAAACTAATACTTACTCTATTCAAAATACGCCCAGTGGGGGTGGAATCAAAGAATGACATGGGTGCACGAAAAATGCATGTATGCATCTTATTAAATAGCATTGTTGCAGTCTTATATCCAGCAATTATGAGAAGCAGGGTTCTTATGAGGATGCAAGCAGAGCTCCCAATAGCCAATGCTACATATACAGATATAAGCATTGAGCCACTTACAGGAGGTTCCAAGTCATCTGACAGAGGAGACTCCAAAGCCATCCAATAATTGCTACATATCTCAAGGACTTGAAAAAGAATTTGGGAAAATAATATTAACGGAACAAGTGCCCCTTTATATGCCATTGTAATATACCTCCAATAAATCAGAAACCCCACTTTGCCTGTCTCCCTCTCTTCTTCTTGAACAAGCTGACCCCTCGGCCTGCCTTCATCTAATGGCCCATTCTCTGTATCCTTCAATTCTGGTTGCTGAGGAACTGGTACACTAGATTTTGAGGTAGAAGGACCACCTTGAATAGTATCACTTGAAGTGTTGGAAGTATGCTTTTTCATGTTATGTGCAGCCAAAGCATCCATATGAGAACCAACCAGTTCCATGAACTCTGTTCCTGAGTTAATTATCTCATTATACTTGCCTGCTTGTACAATCCTTCCATCTCTTATGACCTGTACAAGAGAATAATTCTGTCTGGAATACATATGTGAGATAAAGATGAAAAGGTAGCATTACTTACCAGTATAAGGTCAGCTGAAGGTAAAAACTCCACCTGGTGTGTGACATAGATCACTGTCTTTGAAGATAAAAATCCAAGCAAACATTCCTGTAGTAGTGATGTGGCTATTATTTTTAAAGATCAAATATCTTCTTACAAAGCAACATGATATTAACAAAAGAAAGTTTTGTTAATATATTAACAACCATCAAGGTGTATGTATATGAAATTCTTCATATTTTGTAAATATTCAACAAAAACACTTTACTACAACCATATGGAAAAAATAGCTACTGTTTAAGCTATTACCTTAAAGAGATGAGATCCTGTGTGGGCATCAACAGCACTGAATGGATCATCAAACATATAAATGTCAGCATCATGATATATGGCACGGGCAATTTGTACCCGTTGCTTTTGTCCTCCGCTAAGATTTATGCCTCTTTCTCCTATAACTGTCTGATCACCGTTAGGCATGATCTCCAAATCCTTCTTCAAAGAACAAGCTTCTAGGACTCTGTCATATTTGTCTATGTCCATTTCCTTTCCGAAAATTATATTGTCTCGAATAGTACCACTTTGAATCCAGGGTGACTGAGAGACAAAAGCTGTTGTACCACATAACTTGACAGTTCCAGAAATTTTTGAGACTTCACCAAGAATGCAAGACAGCAAGCTTGATTTACCAGAACCAACAGTTCCACAAACAGCCACCCTCGTTCCTTTCAACACTTGGAAATTTAGATCTTTTATAGTAGGAGTTTTAGAGGAGGGATCCCACACGAAATTACCATTGCTAACTTTGATAGCTACCTCTGAGCTACCTCGTGGGAGCTTCTCTACAACATTTGGTTGCAAATCCTCAAGGCAGAGAAATGATGATATTCTATCAAGGGAAACTTTGGTCTGAACTAACATTGAGATTGTATCTGGAATAGCAAAAATGGGATATTGCAATGTCCTAAAAGTTGCAAGTGCTGTTAGAACCGTTCCTGTTCCCAATGGTTTCCTCATAAGCATGCAAGCTCCAAAGGCAACTACTGCAACAAAAATTGATGAACAGGAGAAGAGAAAAATTGCAGCAGCTGATACATAAGCAATCTTCCACAACCATCTTATCTCATTGTTCCTCAATTCCATTATTTTGGATAAGAACTTCATTTCCCAAGCCTGAAGCTTGAGAATTCTCATATTCCTCAAGATCTCTGTTGTAGCCTTCATTCTACGATCTTTAGACTCCATAATCTTTTCTGTATAATTCTGTTCTAGCTTGGCTATGGGAACATTAATCAGCATTACAATAAAGGTGGCCGCTAAGCCAATTAGTGAAGCAATCCCCATTTGAGGATATAAGATTAACAAGGCCAGAATAACATGCACTGGGACCGATAACAGAGGAAGCATGCAGTCACTGAAAGAACTAACCCTTGGAGCATCAATATTCATGTAATTTATGATTTCCCCACTGGTTCGACATTGTCTTGAGCGACTAGAGAGAGTAAGACCCTTTTGGTAGATCACAGAAACAAGGGAGGCCGTGAGTCTGATACCAACCTGTTGTAATCTGAAATTCTCAAACCTACTACAAAAACCCTCAACGAGATTTGACAGAATGAACGCCAGAACCAGAAGGTACCCTTGATTTTTAAATTGTCGATCACCACTGAGGTATCGAACAAAGTAATTTATGAGATAGGGGCCAACGAATGAAGCCACAGAGGACAAGAGTGCACTAGAAGTTGCCAACAAAAGGTGTCCCCAGACGGAGAAGATTAATGCCTTTGCCAACATAAATGAGGTAATAATACTATTGGAACTAGCACTAATATAAGATTCAAGTTTACTTTTGAATATTGGGAAGACAGTATGAACATTATCATCACTAGCTAATTGTGGAATATCTTTGAGGTCTAAAGTCTTTCTGTGACCAACAGAAAGCAAGGGACTGACCCAGGAGAAGGAAAGGGTACTCAGTATGCCAGCATTTTCGAATTGTGAGATGGCAGCATAGCCAGCCCCACTCACAGTGGAAGATCCATTGATATTACAACCACTCAAGAGAGGTTCCTCATGATTATTATTATCTTCCAGAATCCTCTTACCAAAGAATCCGGCATAGTTAAAGGTCAATCCAGCTAGAATTGAACAGAAATCAAACACCAACTGATGGGTCTTCCGAAATACATGCTTCTTGAAGTAAATAATGTCCACAACAAGGCCAGAACAGGATAACAGCAAGAAGAGACCCCACCAAACCCTAAGGAATGTTGGAAACCTATCCTCACTTGAACTGCTGAATTCAAGAAGCAAATAAGCAGTCATGGCAAACCATGCAGCTGTTCTGATAGCCAAACCAGCTTCGATAGCGAGAAGTCGGTCATCATGCTGATACCAGAAGTAGCTCAAAATGCACAATGGGAGATGAAACAAACCCAAGCTCAGGGAAGTGAAAAGGACTAATCTGTAATACAAGAATCTGCTTTTCGCAACTCCCCTGTGGAAGTCTTTGCCAGAATCACAGCACCGGTGGAGCCAAAGAGCAGACAGCACAAGCAAAAAGCAAAGGTGGCAAGCAGCAGAGATTCCATAGAGTAGCAATACAGGTTCTAAGAACGACCCGAGAACCCGGCGCACATTAATTAAGACAGTGAGTGAGATACTGGCAGACATACCATGGCTTTCTTCCAGGAGCATGTCCATGTCCTCAGCTGCTCATAAACCTCTTAAGCATCAGATGGGCTTTCTGATTCTTGCTTCAGGACCTTGGAGACCTTCCCTTAAAGAGCAAGATGGTGGTGGGTGTGTGGGAGGGAGTGTCTTCTGAGGCAGGGAGGATCAGAGTAGAAACGAAGGTAAAAATTTGACTGGGTAACAGAACTGACGTATTCCGACGTCGAAGAAGTGACGCAGGAAGCTTGAAGGTCAACCTGAAACAACTGTAGAGAAACTACAACAACGAGTTTAATCGTTCTGAGACAAGCTTTGCTGCACATTTTATATTGCAGTGGACTGGGTGGCCGAGTCGACTTGATTCCGACTTCGATGAAGTAATCCCTGAAACCTCAGTGCAGACGTCAAATATCAATAAAGAAACGACCACAATGTATTTATCATAGTGTTTCTGTCTCGTTCACCGTTGCCCGTCACCATCGACGGTAGACGTGCCCTTCTTTTCGTGCAACTTTTTCCATGGTTCTACTTGATGAGCTCAACTCTAAGTGAATAGTAGTCAACTAAAAACGTCGTATATGCGTTACTACCTTTCCTCTGGTAGTCAACGATCATCACTTTACCTCTGCAGTGCACTATTCATTCAGCTAAAAGTAGATATTTCGGAAGACTGGCTGCAGGAATAGAAACCATTTTTTGTATCTTTTCTTCATTGCATTATCTAAAGCATCTCTGATTCTTGGTTCCAAGGTTGGGGTTCATGAAGCTTTCCACAATGTGGACATTATGGTCGCCAAGGACCTTTGCATAGATTTGATTGTGACGAGGAGACCCAATTGGAAGCGTAGCTGATAACTATCACATTGCTTAGCGATCGATGTTTCTGCGCAATGACCTCTATAGTTAAGGTACCTAAGCGGTTTCTTCCCAATAAATTAAACCTTTGAACCTCCAAGTCTTAAGAAGCTGATTGACTAATAATATACTTCATCGTGCAATGAGAGAGAACTCTTTTCCTTCCCGTTTTGGCCCAACTGAAGAGGTCCCAGATTTGCTTCTGAAGTAGAGAGGGGTTCCTAAAAATATGCCGTCCAGGTAAGTATATCAGTCTTCTCTTTTGTGCAAGTTGCAAATTGAAGCATAAAATTAGGAACACATGCCATCCTAATTGAAGTTTTAATGAATCATGTTTTTAGATTAACATCAGAATATCATGGAGTAAACGAACAAAATAAATAATTTTGTGTATCCTCAATTGAGATGGACCAGCAAGCTTGGTTTCACGTGGTTTTTATGAGAAATCAGAATGCATACGATAGTCTAGAATAGATATTTGAATTATTCGACCTATCTAATGTCTATCTTACTATTGAGAAAAACTATTATAACGGAATAATTATTTTCCATTTTTGTATATCAAAATGGGTTCCTCATCAAAATATTAATTTATTATCAAAAATAAATATTAACTCGAACAGCATAAATAGTAAAACAATGAATCAATCATAAAATGAGACATCGATTTTTTACGTGAAAAATCCAATACAGAAAAAACTATAGGATTATAGTCTACTTAAACTTCCACTATTACCAAAATGATAAGAGGTTTATAATAAGTCTTCTCAAGAATAACTAAAGGTTTGTAATAATATCAAAAATACATATAATGATTCAATAGTAACATATCATCATCACCAAAGATGGATTTCATCAAAAGAAAGATTTAGATCTCACCAAGTAGGTATAACAAAAAAGTACCTCAAAAAGAATAAACTATAGATCGGCACCATTAAGATTATAGAGCTTGCTGTAAAGATTCTTCACATAAAATTTGGATTAAAATTGATGAATTTTGATCATTGATCGTCAAGCAGAAAATTTAAAATCCTAGTTATCTCTCTCCTCTTTCTCTCTCTGTTCTTTCTCTCTTCGCCGCCCCTCTTTGCTGCACTCACATGTTCTCTGCCCTCACTATGCACACATCTTCGCTTCGTGTAAGTCTATCTCCCCTTTTTTTTTCTTTCTTCTCCTTTTTCTTAGTAACTAATATGGGCTCAATGGCCCAATTGTCTAGTACAAGCCAACGTATGGGTTGAACCCAATAATTCTTCCCCTCCAACTCATATGGTGAGCTGTACTAAGCTCGCTCTTCACCTACATGCTTCAAACTTCTCCTTAGGTAAAGACTTTGTCAACATATCTGATCCATTCTCATTGGTATACACATTTTTCAACTGTAATTCTTTCATCTCAAGCGCATCACGAATTCAGTGATATCTTACATTAATATGTTTGGATCTAGAATGGTATATTAAATTCTTAGAGAGATATATGACACTCTGACTATCACAGTAAATAGTATATCCTTCCTGTTTGAAGCTCAATTCTTATAGAAACTTTTTCATCCATAAAGTTTCCTTGCAAGCTTTAGTAATTACTATGTATTATGCTTTTGTGGTAGATAGAGTATCACAATTCTATAACTTAGACTATCAAGAGATTGCTCTCCCTACAAATATCATCAAGAACCCCGAAGTAAACTTCTTAGAATCAGTATCACCTATCATGTTTGTATCTGTGTACCCTTCTAACACAGGTTCACCACTGCCAAAACATAAACATAACTTGGAAGTACCTCTTAAATATCTTAATATTCATTTTACTGTTGCCCAATGTTCTTTTCTAAGATTAGAGATAAATAGACTAACAACTCCAACTGCATGGTTATATCTGGCCTAGTTCAAACCATAGCATATATCAAACTACCTATCACATATTAGTAAGGCACTCTGGATATTTCTTCTTTTTCTTTCTCACTTGTCGGACATTGTTTTAAACTAAGCTTGAAATAACCTATAAGTGGAAAACAAACTGCTTTAGCTTTACTCATGTTAAATCGTTGAAGAACCTTTTCAATATAGGTCTCCTGAGATAGTCAAATCTTTTCTTTCTTCATATCACGAAGAATCTTCATGCCAAGTATTTGTTTCACCGATCCCAAGTCTTTCATAACAAAAGACTTACTTAGCTATCTCTTTAGCATTTTAATTTTACTAGCTTCATAGTCAACAATCAACATATCATCAACAATATAGCAGGAGAATAATGAAATCATCATCTGAAAACTTCTTTGTAAACACACAATGATCAGATGTGGTTCTATCATATCCTTGGCTCATCATAAAGGAATCAAACTTATACCACACTCTGGGTGTTTGTTTGAGACCATATAAGTTTTTCCTTAGCTTGCACACTAGATTTTCTTTTCCCTTGACTTTAAAACCTTATGGTTGCTCCATGTAAATTTTTTCTTCTAAGTTATCATGAAGAAATATAGTTTTCACATCAAGTTACTCAACTTTTAAATTCAAGCGGACAGCCAAACTAAGAACAGCTCGGATAGAGGATATTTTTATCGTAGGAGAAAATATTTCTTCAAAGTCAATACATTTCTTTTGAATGAATCCTTTCAAAACTAATCATGCCTTGTATCTTTGTTGTGAGCTATTATTTTCAGTCTTCAATTTGTAAACTCATTTATTCTTGAGAGCTTTCTTATCTTTAGGTAACTTTACCAAGTCATAGGTGTGGTTCTCAAGTAAGAATCTCATCTCTTCTTACATAGCTTTAACCCACTCATTCTTATGCTCATGTAGAATAGCTTCTTGGTAAGTTTCTGGCTCTCCACTATCAATAAGCATAAGATACTCATGTGTAGAATATCTTGTAGATGGTTGTCGCTCTCTTGTAAATCTACTCAACGGAATCTCAACTGATGGTAGAGGTGCTTACTCGGTTGGTTCAACATCATCAACTGTAGGAGCATCATCACTGACATTCTTACCATAATCTTCTTGTTTATCTCCCCCATAATCATCATATACTAAAGGTAAAGGAATTAGACCCAAACTCCAAGGAATATAAATAGAGGTTTTTTGGCTTCTCAACATTGTCACCATCATCAAACAGTTGGTCTTCAAAAAACACAACATCTCTGTTTCTAATAATCTTCTTATTCACTTGTATCTATAATCTATACCCAAGCTCTTCATGACAATACCCCAAGAAAATACATGCCTTTGCCTTATTATCAAGCTTGGATCTCTCATCTTTAGGAATATGAACAAATGCTTTACATCCAAAGACTCTTAAATGATCATGAGATATATCTTTCCCTTTCCATACTCTCTCTAGAATATCACCTTTCAAAGGAATTAATTGAGAAAGATTTATCAGGTTAACTAAAGTTCTCATAGCCTCCCCCTAAAATGACTTAGGTAACTTGGCATAGGAAAGCATACACCTAATCCTTTCTTCAATGGTTCTATTCATCCTTTCTATCACACTATTTTGCTAAGGAGTTTTAGGAACTGGTTTATCAAGCCTGATACTATGAAACCTACAATAATTCTCAAAATGACCCCTGTACTCACTTCCATTATATGCTTGAACACACTTTAGCTTTCTTCCAATTTCTCTTTCAACACTAGCATGAAACTCTTTGAAGAAATTGAGTACTTGATCTTTAGATTTCAAAGCAAAAGCCCAAACTTTTCTAGAATGATCATCAATAAAAGTAACAAACTAAATAGCACCTTCAAGAGTTCCAGTTTGCATAGTATAAACATCAGTATAAATTAAATCAATAATATTTAATCTTCTAGATGATGGATAAGTATGAAATGTAACTCTATATGTTTTTTCAACTAAGCAATGATCATAAGATTTAAGAGATGTATCTTGCAACTCTAGTAATAACTACTTTCTAGCAAGTGTTTGAAGTCCCTTCTCGCTAATATGACCAAGCCTCTTATGCCAAAGATCTATGCTTTCACCCTTTTGAATTGCATTAATCTCTCCTTTATGTAGCTTAGCTTCTATGATATAAAAAGAGTTTAGATTCTTTCCTTTTGTTATAACTAGAGAATCTTTAGTGAGCTTCCATTTGCTTTTACTAAAATAGTGTATAAATCCGTCATCATCAAGTCTACTTGTAGATATCAAATTCAGATGAATATTTGGAACATGTCTAACATCTTTGAGTATCAATTTGCTCCCAGTATTGATCTCCAAGCAAATATCTCTAATACCTATAATCTTAGATGTGCCACTGTTTTCTATTCTAACATTGCCAAAATCACCAATAGTATAGGATCTAAAAAAATCACCATGAGAAGTAATATGGAATGAAGCACTAGAGTCAATTACCTAGTTACTGTCCTAAACTGCAAGACTGATATATTCATCATTATATATAATAATAATATCACCTTCAACAGCAAGTAACTGTATTGGTCTTTTTCTCATTTTTCTTCCTTTTATTCTTTTCTCGCTTCCAAAACATATACTCTTTCTTCATATGACTTGGCCTATTGTAGTGAAAATACTTGATATCTCTTCTAGACTTGAATCTTCCTCTATAACCATATGGATTTCTATTGTGACTTCTTTCACGCCTTTCCAGTTTTTAGAACAAATGCACCAAAAGAAGATTCTCCTTGTTCTTTTCTTCTAGCATCTTCATTTAGCAAAATATCTTTAATCATATCTATGGCTCTGGCGTAGAGTTACAAATTATCACCATTTGTGTTTCCCAACTTTCTAGTAAAGAGTTGAGAAGTAATAATCCCTGCATCTCATCATCTATATTCATTTTTATAGCAACCAACTTGTTTACAAGACTCTAAAATAGACTTATGTGTTCAACAATATTACCATCATCTTTATATTTTAAATTGTTAAGCCTTCTGAGGAGAGAAATTTTATTTTCCATCGTCTTTTTCGCAAAGAGATTTTCTAACCTTTACCAAACAACATCAGCTTTAGTTTCATCAAAAATATGCTCATGTAAATTTATATCCATCCATCTTCTAATATGGGTAATAGCTTTTCTATGTTGAACCTCTCATTTCTCATCTTTCATAGTAGAAGATTTTTCTTTAATTTTGATGGGCTTATACAAATCTTTGTAATAAAGTAAGTCTTCCATCATACGCCTCCAAATGGAATAATTTGATGAGTTCAATTTAATCATACCATTTGACTTCCATTTCAATCACACAAGAAAAAGAACTAACAGCAAACAACTTAGCTCTAATATCACTTGTTAGGAAAAACCTGTTATGGCGAAATAATTCTTTCTTGAATCTCGGATTTTGATGATGAAATCAATTAATAGGTTATTTAATCTAATCCATATTATTGAGATAAGTGTGTAGGATTAATTATGATAGCTTGAAGACATAAAGCAAATTACCGGAGTCAAGTATATTGGGAGTTCGAGAGTCCACCGAAAGTCCGAAGGATCGTTAGAAGAGCTGTTGGAACCAACCGAGAAAGAATCAGGGACTTGCCAAAGGTTTCGGGAGTTTACCAAAAGATCATTGAAGGTTTGCGGAGTTCACCAAGAAGGTTTGGAAGCTTGCCAAAGATTCATTGAACTTGTCATAAAGTCTAGGAGCCTGTTGGGAGTCCGTCGGAAGAAGCCCAAGGGTGTGTCGGAAGTCCACCGGAAGTTCACCGGAAAGCTCGCCAAAAGAAGACTCGACGTTGCCGGTTGTTAATTTACTTAGAATTATATTTCAATTTCATAATTAGCATATAATTAGGATAAGAATTAGGTATTAATCCTTATTATCCTTAGTAGGGGCCAACTAGGCCTTATGTAGATTAAATTAGGTCGAATTCAGGGCCCATTCAGTAGTGTTGAACCAGGTCTGGTGGTGGCACTGTTAGAGTGGCACGACCCTGGGAATAACTTCCCAGATGGTCTGGGTGATGGTACCACCCTAGGTTATCGGTGGTACCGTTGGCAGTTATTACTTGCCAATGGTGGTACCACCTGATAAGCGATGGTACCGCCAGTCCACAAAGCCCGAGAACTCTGTTAGACGATGGTACTACCCAGTACACTAACAGAGCAGGATGAATAGGCGGTGGTACTGCTAGTGCTAGATGGTGGTACCACTAGTACCCGAAAATTCGGGATGTGACTCTTTTTGGCTCCATTTTTGAAAGCCAACTGAGTCTATAAATACCTCTCTTTCCTTAGTTGGTAAAGCACCTTTTGAGCAGTTGGAAACTGAGTCAAAGCTATAGCAAAATCTTGTTTCAATAGCTTAAGTGTTCACCTCCCTCTTTTTCCTTATAAAAATTTTGTAAGAGTGTGAACCACTTGTAAAAGTTTGTAAGAGGGGTGTTTGGTCCTTCCCCTTTAAAGAGGTTTGATAGTAGAAGTTGGGAGCCTCATCGGAGGAGGCTTCGGAAGTAAACGTAGGTCATTTAACCGAACCACTATATATCGCTTCGTACTTTGGATGTGTGAGTTTTTACATTTCTGCATTTTACCTTTACTTCACTGCAAATCATTCGGTCTTCTTCTCCCTACTCTCATTTGCATTTACTCGAATCATTTTAGCTAAAACCTCTTTTGTCAAATCAAACTTTCTATACGAACCTACTATCTTCGAAATCGGTTTCAAGTTTATGAGTTTTAATCCACTGCACTGATTCATCCCTCCTCCTCCCCCCTCCCACTCTCTTAGTGCCGCTCAGATCCTAATAATTAGTATTAGAGCTTGGTCACTCTTATTTGGTTTAAAACCCAGGAGAGATGGCTTATTCTAGCATACAAATAGGTTATTCCATTACACATTCGCCTATGTTTGATGGGTCGAATTACACCTATTGGAAGACTCGTATGAAGATTTTTTAAATTTTCATGGATTTTGAGCTTTGAAATATTGTTGAAAATAGATTTCAAAAATCTTCTCTTTTGATGAATAAATGGAATGAATCGGAGAAGATAATTTTTGCACTTAATGCAAAGGCTATGAATGCTTTGTTTTGTGCACTTGATAAAAATGAGTTTAATCATGTTTCGATTTGTGAATCGGCTTTTGACATTTGGTACACTCTTAAAATCACTCATGAAGGCACTAGCCGAGTGAAAGAGTCCAAAATCAACCTTCTTGTGCATACTTATGAATTTTTTCGAATGAAACCAAGTGAGTCTATCGGAGACATGTACACCCGTTTCACGAATATCGTCAATGGGCTCAAAGCACTTGGTAAAAGTTTTTCTAATTTCAAACTTGTCACTAAAATTTTAAGATCCCTTCTAAAGAGTTGGGATCCGAAAGTTACGATCATTCAAGAGGCCAAGGACCTTAAAAATTTTCCTCTTGAAGAACTCATTAGGTCTTTGATGACCTATGAAATAACATGTCATACTCATGATGAGCTAGAGAACTCCCTTCCAAAGAACAGGAAAGATATGGCATTGAGAACACAAGAAGACCACTTGAAGGAAGTTTCAAGTGATGAGGACCTTGATGATGAACTTGCACTTCTAACTCGAAAATTCAAAAAATTTATAAGAAAGAATAAATTTAAAAATGATACTAAAAATAAACTTGAACCAAAAAAGGACCAAGTCATATGTTACGATTGTAAGAAGCTGGGGCACTTCAAAAGTGAATGCCCCCAAGCTAAAAGAAGCTACTAAAGAGGAAGAAAACTCTAAAAGCAACGTGGGATGACTCAAGTGGCTTCGAAGATGAAGAAGCAAGCAATAAAGAGGATGCCAACTTTGCATTGATGGCTCTAGGAGAAGAGGTAAGTGAGCTATTTAATGAAGATTTATCTTTCAATGAACTTTCAATTACTTTCCATGAATTGTTTGATGAATGTAGAACTATTACTAAAAAGTTTAATTTATTAAAAAAGGAGCATGTTTTCTTACTAGATAAACTTGAAAGTCTTGAATATAATATTTCTTCTTTACCCCCATGCTCTAAGTGTGAACACTTAGAGGTAATTAAAAATAAAAACTTACTACGTAAAGAGACCTTAAACTTGATCCTTATAAACAAGAGTCACGTTGGAAATAGAAGTAGAATTGGATTCATGAGTGGATCTCACCGAACTCAAACCACATTCATTAAAGGACCCACACTACATGTATCATCTCACTTGAAATGTAATTTTTATTGTAAATCCGGACATGTTGCTTACAAATGTCCGTATAAGAAACTTAGCCTACATAGTGTCACGGACAAAATTGTAAACGGCTTGTTCGGTGTAACACTTATGTGTGTCCGTGTCCCTTTTGGTTTGTTATTACTTGTAAAGGGCTTGCCAAAGGCTAAATGCCTAATTTGAGTGAGTTTGGCAATCATTGTCGGCTTGTATAGAAAGTTTGTGTCATGTGGACACTTGTACTAGATTCGGTCTGTAGTGGACCAATTTTATGCCTTTGTTGTGCAACCGTTCTGAGCTTGTAAAATCCATGGTTAGAATTTGCATTGGCTATAAAGTGTTTGCTAAAAGAGTGGCTAGCGGATCCCGTGTGAAGCGCTTTCTCTGTCCTGTCTTCTCTTTCGTTGGTCCTAAGGGATTATAGGAGATTTCGGGGAGGCTAACCTTTGCGGTGATACGCATTGGTGCCGCACGGCTTAGGCAAAACTAGCTAAGTCCGTGACAGATGGTATCAGAGCAAGACAAGCCCATTTACAAACACTTAGCATGCAAACGTGGGGGACCTAGCGAGGCACCACGAGTACAACAAGCTAAGAAGAATTACGGAGCACACAAAGGTCGGGATGGCCGAGTTCGAGCAGTGGCTCGACGTTAACACCCAACTTTGATGGTGCTCAAGGCAAGCCAAGTGCTTGGCAAAGGATAAGACCGTGCAAGGTGGAATGGGTTGTTCAACGATCGAAAGAGTTGTAAACTCAAGGAATTCGATACTCATGCATGGCCTTGCATGCGGACGATGGATTGTTCGCGGCCATCCCAAGGCGACCGAAGGTCGGCGCCATAGAGTATTAAAACTTTCTCTTCGGCATGTGCAGGATACTTTTGTAAGAGGTCAAGTGTGCAAAGCGTGTTCAAGATTTTGCTAGACCCGAGGGGTGCAAAGTCGAGTGTATTGGTGAAGTGTCACAATCTAGCAAGTGCATTTGCAAAGGCAGAATTGGGCACAGTTTGTTCAGCAGAGGCGAAGTAGTCCAAGAGGATGGTGGTCTCCTAAACTTCCCAAAGGGAAGGATGCGAAGAGAGAAGTTGCTCCAACGGGGCAGATACCCAGGAGGGATAAGTCTCGGTTCTACAGAAGTAGAATCATGTGCAATGAACCGCATTAGTTGAGTACCTCAAGACGAAGCTCGATGGATCGAGTGAGCGGTAAGAGTCATTGCATGATCTCGCAAGTGGTGATGCGTTGGTGGACGCATAGCGAGATCAAGTGGGGGAGCAACCCAGGCAACACAAAGTGAAGGCACACTTGGAGCCGATAGCGAGATCGGACTCAACAGAGGGCTAACCCGTGGAATGGTTGGCGTGAGGGCCACCATTAACGCAATGCAAATCGAGAAGCGGAACAACTTGGGGGTAACTTGTTGATGTACCCAAACCGCATGAAGGGAGTTGGCAAAGAAGATAGAACGTGGAGCGGAGGCGTGGAGCTTTCCTTAGACAGAAGTCAAGGACATGGACTCTTGCAGAGACAAGAGTAGGATCATGTCGTTCCATGAGTTCTCTATTCTGATGAAGCAAACTCATCTTGTATGGTGCCAAAGACGAAGGGAACTTCGAGGCATATGCACCTCATCTCGGTGAAGCATTTGACGGAGTAACTAAGGCGATACAACTTACAGGGGTGAAGTTGGTGTTAGAAGGCCTTGGCACGGGACAAGAGGATGCTAAGGCAGATGCTCTTGAAGAATATGCCACAGTGTTGCTATTTGAGTTGCCATGAGGAAAGCGGTGTGCAGCGAAGATTGTGCTGGTAGGGGCAGAGTCCCAGGATCCAGACAAATGTGCATCTATTTCACCGAAGTCGGGAGACTTCAGAGGAGCTGCTAGGCGATGGACTGTCCTAGAGCTAGGCTTCGTCCGAGTGTGACCCGAGAGTGGGTGGACGAAGGTTGATTGCCAAAGGAGCGAACAGAATCGAAGCTGGCGAAGGCCCTGCGATGTGTTGGCGGAGTCCACACATGGAGATATCGCAGTTCGAGTTCATACCACAGGGATCAGAATGCAAGGAGATGTCACCAGGCGATGGCATGATACAGCGGATCGTGGTGGAATGGTTCGTGGCAAGTCGACACACACGGTGAGTCCCATGGGGGGGACTAGATCATGCAGAGGTATGATCGGGAGCACGACTAGGAGCTCCAAGTCGGTGAACAACACGACGGCAAGAAGAGCTATGGATTCAAGCAGTGAATGCCATGGTTTCACAAAGGCGGGTCTTCTGTACGTGCACCGAATGTTGCATTGAATGGAAGCCTTGGACATCAGCTTATGGGGGCTGTGCCCTATCGAGGAAGAAGTTCAGATACAAGTACCAGGGAGTCCCATGTGAGGACTGGATCATGCAGAGGTATGATCGGAGCGGCTGAAGAGTGGAACTGCTTCAGATCTCACATTCGCTTAAGGGAGCCCGACAAGTTAGAGGACAAGGCCGAGTAAGCGAGCGTTGCGACCAATGAAGCTAAGGAGAACAGAAGCGGTGCAAACCCTGCAACATGATAGCAGAGGCCATAATGGGAGTTGCGTCTGTCTTTCCATCGACCAAGTAGAACGCTTTCGAGAACACGGAGGTATTGAAGCCGGATGGTCGAAAAGGGCGAGGAAGCAATGATGAGTCGAGAGGGACTCGGCTACCCAAGATCGATCATCGGTTAGAAGGAAGGTGGACTCAGAGGAGTGCCGCATTGCACAGAGGCAGATCTACCGATCACGAAGAAGGGATGCAGATACGAGACAACGGATAGTAGCGCCATGGATATTGTAGTGTCATGGTACCGCAGAGGCGGGACTTCCGGGGAGTCATCAATCCCTTACTCTTATAGAGGGAGAGCGCTTGGTCGTGATATGGGTCGTGGAGGAGGAGAATGCTTTGGCAAACTCCATGTACCAAGACAAGGCTGAAGGACAGAAGCCAGAGAACTTCGTAAGACCAGTGTCAACAGACTTTTCATCAAGATAGCCGTGAGTGAAGGACTTCGGGTCGATGCAAGAGTGCATGACCAAGGATCAGAACAGGCAGTACGCGATGCTGTACCTTTGCTACTCAGAGGAGTCGGCGACAGAAATGATGGAGAAGGTGGTACAATCCCAAAGGCGACCAAATCTATCGGAGACTTACTCCAAGTTGGAGTGATAACTTCTTACATTCCAGAAGTTCAAGGGCAATGAGAAGGCGAATCATAGTAGCTGACTTAGCGCAAGGATTGTAAACACTTCAAGTGCTTCGGAAGTGTGAGCTAAGAGCAAAGTAAGTCTAGTAACCACTTGATGCACGGTACAACCTCGAGGAGGCGGGCGAAGTCAAGTAACCTTTACCTTCTCAACTCTCAAGAGAATGGGCGAAACCAAGTACCCCAGCTCTCTTAGTTATCCGGCATAGGAGCTCTGCACAAATTTGAAGACCCTTCGAAGTAACTAATGGAAGATAACAGTTGTCAAGCCCTCACCAACGGTGATCAGTGCTACTGAGAGTAGACTGTTTGCTTCATTTCTCAACTGAATACCAATCGAAAGCGGAAGTGATGCGAGCCTACGTGGGCAAGACAACTAAGTGGAAGAAGATTCGATGGGCAAATTTTACGGAGGAAGGACCTGAAAACTTTAAAGGTTGCGAGGCGATGCTCATTAAAGCTCCAACAAACATCTATCCAGTTCAAGAGATAAGAAAATTTTGAGGACTGGCGTATATCAAAGATGGTCTTTTCCCTTCATCAGATGAATCCGCAAGACTCAAAGAAGGATCAAAGACAACTTCGTCGGCCCCACACCAGAGTCAGAGTTATTGGCGAGTTGAAGCAGCATGGCGGATTAAAGTTCGATGACTCAACAACAAGTGGAGAACAATTGGGAGCCAAGAGGTGCATCGCAGCAGGAGCAGAAGATCGAAGATCCAACAAAGAAAAGAAGTTGCAGCGTTAGCAAAGGCTTCGACAAGGACGTCGAAGGAATAAGTGGGGAAGAATGTCACGGACAAAATTGTAAACGGCTTGTTCGGTGTAACACTTATGTGTGTCCGTGTCCCTTTTGGTTTGTTATTACTTGTAAAGGGCTTGTCAAAGGCTAAATGCCCAATTTGAGTGAGTTTGGCAGCCATTGTCGGCTTGTACAGAAAGTTTGTGTCATGTGGACACTTGTACTAGATTCAGTCTGTAGTGGACGAATTTTATGCCTTTGTTGTGCAACCGTTCTGAGCTTGTAATATCCATGGTTAGAATTTTCATTGGCTATAAAGTGTTTGTTAAAAGAGTGGCTTGCGGATCCCGTGTGAAGCGCTTTCTCTGTCCCGTCTTCTCTTTTGTTGGTCCTAAGGGATTGTAGGAGATTTCGGGGAGGCTGACCTTTGCGGTGATACGCATTGGTGCCGCACGGCTTAGGCAAAACCAGCTAAGTCCGTGACAATAGGTTGATATGGGTTCATAAAGGAATGATTAGGAACTTAATTATCAATGACAAGTTTAGTAGATCAATTTTTTAGGCACCCAAATTCAAATGGGTACCTAAAAACCATCCTCTTTTGTAGACATATTCACCCACACAAGCTAGGAGCAATATATGGTATCTTGATAGTGGATGCTCAAGGCACATGACCGAAGATCCATCTCAATTCTCTAAGCTCACTAGCCAAGACGAAGGGTACGTCGCCTTCAGAGACAATAACAAGGGTAAAATCATTGGCAAAGGAACTATAGGTAATAAATCAAGTTTTTCAATTGATAATGTATTATTAGTAAATGGTTTAAGGCACAATCTTTTGAGTATTAGTTAATTATATGATAATGGATATATTGTGAAATTTGAATCCAATGCTTGCATCATTGAAAAACCACACAACAACACATCTATGATTACACTAAAACAAAATAATGTCTACACCATAAACATTGATGATCTTAGTAATGAAATGTGTTTTTTAGTCTTGAATGATGATGCTTGGCTTTGGCATATGAGATTAGGTCACGCGAGCATGAAATTAATCACTCAAATCATATCTAAAGAACTTGTAAGAGGTATTCCCAATGTTAAGTTCATTAAAGACAAAGTATGTGATGAATGTCAACTAGGAAAATAAATAAAAACTAGATTCAAACCAAAGAATCAAATAAGCACCTCTAGACCACTACAATTGATCCATATGGATTTATTTGGACCAATTGATACAATGAGTCTAGGAGGTAGCAAATATGTGTTTGTCATTGTAGATGACTATAGTAGATACACTTGGACCTATTTTTTAGCTCACAAAAGTGATTGCTTTAAATATTTTTTAAAATTTTGTAAACTTACTAAAACGAAAAGGGTTTCATGATTTCATCAATTCGAAGTGATCATGGTGGTGAATTCCAAAACCATGACTTCCAAAATTTTTGTGAATCTAATGGATATAACCACAACTTCTCCACTTCGAGAAATCCTCAACAAAATGGAGTAGCAGAAAGAAATAATAGAAATTTATAAGAAATGGCAAGAACCATATGAAATGAACATAGTTTACCCAAATACTTTTAGGCCGAAGCTGTTAATATGGCTTGCTATGTCATGAATAGGGTCCTATTAAGACCATCTCTATCCAAAACCTCTTATGAATTGTGAAATAATAAAAAATCAAATGTCTCTTATTTTAAAGTTTTCGGTTGTAAATGCTTTATCTTGAATGAAAAGGATGCCTTAGAAAAATTCAATGCCAAATCGGATGAAGGCATCTTTCTTGGCTACTCTTCCATTTCTAAATTTTTTTATATTTTTAACAAAAGAACCTTGATTATAAAAGAGTCTATTCATGTAGTTTTCAATAAAGTTTTCGAATTTAAGAAAAAAGATTTTGATGATGATCTTGGTTTTGATGGTTTAAATTTAAATGAACCCTCTCCTCAAAATAGTAACTTGGATGCATCTTCTTCCCAAATTTTCTTACCTAAGGAATGGAAGTATAAAGATGCTCATCTAAAGGAGCTAATTATAGGAGACATATTAAAAGGGGTTCAAACTCGTTCCTCTTTTAAGAATTTTTGTGCCAACACTACTTTTTTTTTCTCAAATTGAACCTAAGTGCATTGACAAAGCCTTAAAAGATGATTCTTGGGTTATCATAATGCAAGAGAAATTGAACCAATTTAAGAGGAATGAGGTGTAGAAGCTTGTTCCTAGACCAAGTGACAATTTAGTTATATGTATTAAATGAGTTTTTAGAAACAAGCAAGATGAATTTGGTATCGTGGTTAGAAACAAGGCTAGATTAGTGGCCAAATGTTTCAACCAAGAAGAAGGTATCGATTACGAAGAGACCTTCACTCCTGTGACAAGATTAGAAGCCATTAGGATGCTCCTTGCCTATGCTAGTAGTAATAAATTTTAAGTTATTTCAAATGGATGTCAAAGTATTTTCTTAAATGATTTTATTTTCGAAGAAGTGTTTGTTGAACAACTACCTGGTTTTGAAAATACTTTTTTTTTCCTAATCATATGTTTAAATTGACTAAGGCTCTTTATGGGTTAAAACAAGCCCTAAGGGCTTGGTATGAGAGACTTAGCTTGTTTCTAATTTTAAATAATTTTACTAAAGGCAAGGTTGATACTACATTGTTTGTTAAATATTTTAAAAATAATTTTTATATTATTTAAATTTATGTTGATGATATTATTTTTGGTTCTACTAATGAATCATTATGTGAATTATTTGTCAAGTGTATGAGTCATGAATTTGAAATGAGTCTAATGGGTGAACTAATCTTCTTTCTATGATTGCAAATTAAACAACTTAGTCATGGTATATTTCTTAATCAATCCATATATATATATTAGAATTATTAAAATGATTTAACATGGATGGTTCAAAAGCTATAAACACTCCTATGAGTTCTTCCACTAATTTAGACTTGGATGAAAATGAAAAAAAATTTGATCAAAAAATATATAGGGGAATGATAGGTAGCTTATTTTACCTCACCGCAACTAGAGCGGATATCATGTTTAGTGTAGGATTTTGTGCAAGATTTCAAGCTAACCCTAAGTTCTCTCACCTTAAAGTCGTTAAAAGAATCCTTAGATACCTTAAAGGAACTCCTAACCTAGGACTATGGTATCCAAAATCTGATGACTTTGATTTAAAAGCCTATGCGGATGCGAATTTTGATGGTTGTAGAATAGATAGAAAAAGCATATCCGAAACATGATAATTTTTAGGACATGCACTTGTTTCTTGGACTTCCAAGAAACAAAACTCGGTTGCATTATCTATGGCCGAAGCTGAATACATAGTCGCGAGTACATGTTGTACACAAGTTATTTGGATAAAAAATACTTTAGAAGACTATGGAATTCATTTGAAAAATATTTCCATAAAATGTGACAACACAAGTGCTATTTGCCTAACCAAAAATCTCATTCAACACTCTAGAACGGAGCATATTGACATAAGACATTACTTTATACGAGATCATATCAATAATAATGATGTCATTCTAGAATTTATTGATATAAAACATCAATTGATGGACATCTTCACAAAACCCCTAAATGAAGAATAATTTGACTTTATTAGAAGAGAATTAGGCATGTTAAATTATCCTAATGCATGAAGAAGTTATATATTCTTTTTTTTTTTTTGAAATGTTTTCAACTTTGGCTTTTGGTAACCTCAACTTGTTATTATTCTCGGATTTTTTGATGACATCTTTATATCATCTTTTGAACGGAGCTCTCATTTTTATCTTTCTTTGATTGTAATATTTTTAATCTTGATGAAGCCTTCATGATGTTGTAATATTTAGGATGATTTGGCATCATGATGTTGTTCTCCTCTTTCTTCGAATGATAGATCTTAATGATATAGTAAAATTGATTTTATACTCCCTCCACCTCCTTTAGCATGATTAAATAAATTTCATAACTTGCATTTCATATGAAGCTTAACATATGCATAAATTAATGTCATGAATTTTGCTTAAAAATTAAGCACTTAAATGTTCATTTCAGATTTTTATTCTTGTGCTAATCTCTATAATTCAAGCTTTTATGACTTAATATCTTTCACCTTATGTTTTCTATAAAAATGCCATGTTGAATCTTTCTATGAAATTTTTGGTGTTGATATGTTTTACTTCATAAATTCGTAAATGTCAAGTTGAAGCTTTATGAATTTTGACATCTCTTTCTCTTGATATGAGATGTTTGATAGCTTTAATGATCTATCCTTTCACTTTTAAATTTTTGGATTTTTAAATTACAATCTTAAGCCTTTCATCCTCTTTCGTATGTGAATCTTTCATAGCTTGATAAATGATGATTGATCATTTTTTCGATTTCATGAACATGAATTAAAATGATGATCAAAATATTTTCGGATTTATCGGTCGAGGGTGACATATTTTGCATTATAATTTCTAAGCAAATATTAGCCTCATGTATCATATGTGTTTGATATACTTGATAAATGACTACTCTTACATTTTTTTCATGTGATATGATACCTTATGATGACTACTTCACCTCCTTTTTGTTGATGACAAAGGGAGAGAAGAATATGTAAATAAATTGATGACATGTGCAAATGACTTGATAAAATATCTTGCATACATCGTATTGAGAAGAATATAACAAATAAATGACTTATATGTATCGTATCAAATCGTAATGACTTATATGTTGTGTATTGCAATATGATGGAATGAAAAATGTCTTATATGCTTTAAATTGCAATATGATTACCTTTGCCATGCTTTATAATCAAAAATTGGTTGATGTCTTTAAAAGCATCGCAATAAAATTTGTATCGTATCGCAATGTATCACTTGTATCGTAAATGCTTAACATGTAAACCTTTTTGAAAAATTATTATCATATCATGTTTAAAATTTGGTATCCTTTATTGATATGATAAGATATCATCTGATTTGGTGATGTATTGAAAATGATATCATTCCTTGCATTTGTGCTCTTTATATCGATATCATTTGATCCATGTTGCATTTCAAATTATAATTGGTATCTCTTGTCGAAGTGAAAAATGTCTATCATTCGACTTGAAAATAAGTGTCATGTCTTGACATTGTGTAAAATACGAAGTTTCATATTTATGGATGGAAGATCATTCTTGTTAAGCATGATGATAAGTTCAATGGATGGAACTTATCGATTTTGGCTTGAATTCAAGGAAATTGAATTCAAGTGTTTTCTTTCTCATAATATGGCATATAGATAGGGGGAGTTAAGATTAACTCCGTCATCAATTGATTGTCATCATCAAAAGGGGAGAGATTATTGAATCTCAGATTTTGATGATGAAGTCAATTGATAGGTTATTTGATCTAATCCATATTATTGAGATAAATATATAGGATTAACTATGATAGCTTGAAGACATGAAGCAAATTATCGGAGTCAAGAATATTGAGAGTTCGAGAGTCCACCAGAAGTCCGAAAGATCGTTAGAAGAGCTGCCGAAACCAACTGAGAAAGAATCGGGGACTTGCCGAAGGTTTCAGGAGTTTGCTGGAAAGATCGTCAGAGGTTCGCGGAGCTCACCAAGAAGGTTCAAAAACTTGCCAAAGATTCGTCGAACTCACCATAAAGTCTGGGAGCCTGCTGGGAGTCCGCCGGAAGAAGCCCGATGGTGTGTCAGAAGTCCACCAAAAGTTCGCCGGAAAGCTCATCGGAAGAAGACTCGACGTTGTCAGTTGTTAATTTGCTTAGAATTATATTTCAATTTTGTAGTTAGCACGTAATTAGGATAAGGATTAGGTATTAATCCTTATTAACTCTAGTAAGGGCCAATTGGGTCTTATGTGGACTAAATTGGGTTACATTCAGGGCCCTTTCAGTAGTGTTGAACCAGGTCTGGTGGTGGCACCGCCCTGGGAACAACTTCCCAGATGGTTTAGGCGATGGTACCATTGGTAGTTATTACCTGCTAGTGGTAGTACCGCCAGTCTACAGAGACCGAGGACTCTGTCAAGCGGTGGTACTACATAGTACACTGACAGAGCAGGGTGAATAGACGGTGGTACCGCCAATGCCAAGCGATGGTACTGTCAATACCCAAAAATCTAGGATGTAACTCTTTTTTACTCCATTTTTGAAAACCAACTGAGTTTATAAATACCTCTATTTCCTCAACTGATAAAGCACCTTTTAAGAAGTTGAAAATTGAGTTAAAGCTATAGCAAAATCTTGTTTCAATAGCTTGTGTTTTTATCTCCCTCTTTTTCCTTGTCAAAAATCTGTAAGAGTGTGAACCACTTGTAAAAGTTTGTAAAAGGGGTGTTTGGTCCTTCCCCTTCAAAGAGGTTTGATAGTGAAAGTTGGGAGCCTCATCGGAGGAGACTTTGGAAGTGGGCGTAGGTCATTTGACCAAACCGCTATACATCATTGCCTATTTTGGATATGTGAGTTTTTACATTTCTGCATCTTACCTTTACTTCGCTGCAAATCGTTCGGTCTTCTTCTCCCTACTCTTATTTGCATTCACTCAAATCATTTTAGCTAAAATATTTTTCGTCAAATAGAATTTTCCATACGAACCAACTATCTCCAAAATCGATTTCAAGTTTATGAGTTTTAATTCGCTGCACTAATTCACCCCCCCCTCTCTTAGTGCCGCTCAGATCTTAACATTCTTTTCTCTCTTTGTGTATCAAAATGGGTTCCTCATCAAAATACTAACTTATTACTAAAAGTAAATATTAACCAGAACAACATAAACAGTAGAATAATGAATCAATCATAAAGTGAGACACCAAATTTTTACATGAAAAACCCAATATAGGAAAAACCACAAGACTATAGTCCATTTAAACATTCACTATCACTAAAATGATAATAGGTTTACAATAAGTCTTCTCAAGAATAACTAAAGGATCACAATAATATCAAAAATATAGATCTTGATTCAATAGTAACTTATCATCATCACTAAAGATGGATTTTATTAAAGAAAAGATTTAGGTCTCATCAAGTAGGTATAGCAGAAAAATACTTCAGAGAGGATAAACTATAGATTGGCACTACTAAAATTATAAAACTTACTATAAGGATTCACCACATAAAATTTGGGTCAAAATTGATGATGTTTGACCACTGATCATTAACCAGAAAATTTAAAATCCTAATTTTCTCTCTCCTTTTTCTCTCACTGTCCTTCCTCTCTACGCCACCCCTCTTTGTAGCATACACACATTGGTTGCTCTCACTACGGACACGTCTCTTCCTCCAATTTTTTTTATTTTTTTAATAATTGATTTGGACTCAATGTCCCGTTGTCTGGTCCAAACCCTTGTGTGGGCTAGACCAACACTTGCCAATCTACAATTAGGACTTATCTGGGAAGATATTCCTCCAAATAAATATTAATTATGTTTGCTAGGAATTGAAGTACATTTCAAATATTATTAATCTACGAAATTCAAAGCTGGATATGAATGGACCTTTTCAGTATGATATTTTGTCATGGGAATTTTCATATGAAGCATTGAGATCAGATTTCAAATTTTATTGGTTAACAGGTTTACAAGAGTAGATGAAAACAGGTGTACCAAAACTGATTTCCAATTAATATCATCCTGAAGAAGTGAATTTTGTACAAAATTGCTTTTCTTTGCATTATTAGTTTGATAAAGAGGATGAGTCTCAGCTCTACGTTAAGGTTGGTTATCTATGATTACAGTGTTTATAGACAGTTGTTCTGTTTGCATGTATCATTATGTATCGTTGGTAGTCTCCAGTCCTAAATCATATTTTTCTATTTGTTGGATAAAGAAAGTCCAAATTTTAAAACTTAATTGACAGATAGTTATTTTATATAGTTATTATATTTTATGTAGTTCTAACGAGGTTCGAAACTGTTCTACCTAGGTGGTCTATAATGTAAAAACTTATTGTGATGGAGATACTTCCTACACAATTTAATCATGAGTAACATGAGATGATGAGATCATTATCATTAGATTATATAAATATGACTATAGTTCATAAAGTGTACTTGATAATATTTTATAAATATTTTTTATTTTATCTTTTGTTTAATATTACTTTAGTTTTCTTATTTGAGAGTATTCTCTTTCAATTATATTGTAGCATTTTATTTTTATTATTTCTTTACCTTTCCATCCCCAACATTTGTGGTATTAAAGCAAAGATCAATCTGAACTATGTATTATTGCTTTTAATGATAATCCTATATCTCAACCCTTTATTCCGTTCTTCTTGATAAATTTAATAACTTTTAGAGTCTCGAGATGAAAACTTTATTCAAATCTCAAGATCATTGTGACTTAATAGAGATTAAATATACATGATTCAGATGAAGAAATTAGGTTAAGGGAAAATAAAAAGAATAATTTAAAGACATTGTTCTTCATTCAATAAGTTATATATGAGATAATCTTTTCAAGAATTATATTAGCTATAACTACAAGATGAGCTTGGTTAATGCTTCAAAATGAATTTCAAGACTCATGGTGATAATAGTAAAACTTCCAATCCTTTGTTGTGAGTTTAAATCTTTGTTCATTAAAGTAATGAATTGGTATAATATTTTCTTTCTCGAGCAACTAAAATTATTAATCAAATGAAATCTTATGATGAATATCTTCATAATTATATTAATATTATAAAAATTTTGAGAAATTTAACCTCAAAATTTAATCATATTGTTGCTATAATTGAGAAGTCAAAAAATTTGTTTACTTTTTCATTTGATAAACTAATGGGTTCCTTACAAGTACATGAAATAAGGTTGAAGGAAGTGGTATAGGAGGATTTTGTGATAGAGAAAATGGAAGAGGAAGATAATAGTTTAATTGGCATGATGAACAAAAACAATCAAATTATGATAAGAAAAACCATAAAAGTATAATTTAATACTATTATTGTAAAAAGTTTGATAACATAAAGGCAAATTGATGGAAAGGAGAAAAGTAAGCAAGTTATGTAAATGAAAATGAAAAAAATAGTAAGTTATTTATGACTCATTTACAAGTTAATGATATTTCAAATGATATTTGATTTTTGAATAGCAAATATTCTAATAATATATTAGGCATAAAATCAATGTTTAAAGATCTTAGTGAAACTCACAAGTTGAAAGTTAGTCTTAAAGATAACACGAAAATTCAAGTAAAAGGAAAAGAAACAATTGAAGTAAAAATATGTCAAAGGAAGGTAAAACACCTTTAAAATATTTTTTTGTTCCTAGTTTATCACATAACTTGTTAAGTATTAGATAATTAATAAATAATACATATTCAATAATATTTGATGATGGTTCATGCACTATTAAAGATTAAAAAATCTTGTTTGATTTCAAAAAATATTTTTGTTACTTAAAACAAGATGTTTTTACTTAATATTTTGAATATTGAAATACATGCTCATACTATAAATCAAAAAAATAAGTCTAATTTGTAGCATTTAAGATATGAACACCTTAATATTAAGGGTTTAAGGTTGTTAAGTAAAAAAAATGAATTTTCAATTGTCAAAAATTAATATACTTAATGTAATGTGAATAATGCATTTATCACAAACAAAGTAAGAAATTATTTTCTATTAAAAAAGTATGGAGAGTTTCTAATTGTTTTGTATTAATTCACATTGATTTTATATGAACCTATGTATACAAAATTATTTGTGAAAGTTAATATTTTCTATCATAATTATAACCACATGAGTTATTATTTTTTTTAAAACTAAAATATGAAACATTTGATAATTTTTAAAAATTTAAGGTACTTGTGGAAAAATACAAAATGGTAGATATATAAAGATACTTTGGACAGAAGTGATAAATTTTTATTTAATAAATTTATTTTTTATAAAAAATAATATTCATGTGGAATTGACAACACCTCATACGTTAAGGTAAAATGATATAACTGAATGTAAGAATTAAACTATCATTGAAATGGTAAAAAGTTTGCTTAAGGAAAAGCATATTCCAAATCAATTTTGGTAACAATAGTTATTTGTTGAATATTTCACCAATAAAAGTTGTTATGAATCAAACTCCTTTTGAAATTTGATTTGGCATGAAGCCAAGTGTAAATCATTTAAGAATTTTTAGTTATATTGCTTATGTTTTGATAAATTCATAAAACCATCCTAAGCTTGATAAAAAATCTAAAAATTATATATTTATTGGTTCTTTCTTACAATCCAAAGTATATTAGTTATATAATTCAATTAGTAGAAAATTAATTCTTAATAGAAATGTTGTATTTGAAAAAAGAGTAGGTTAGAATTAGGAGAACAATGAAAGTGAAAAATAAATTTAGATTTTAACAAAATTGATACTCTACAAAATAAAGTGATAGATCTAACTCCAACAAGTTCATTGTTAACCTCAACTAGAATTAGTTTAAATTCACCAGATAATTCCTTAGATGAAATCCTTAAAAAAAAATTAGATCACTAATATTTTCTTTGTTTATTTTAGATCTTATTAGCTTTGAGGAAGTAGTTTAAAAAAAGGAATGATGAAAGATAATAAAGGAGAAAATTAAATCAATTGAGAAGAATGAAACCTAGGAATAAAAAAAAAGTTATTATATTAAATTGGGGGGGGGGGTAGGGGGTGAATTAGTGCTTTCGTAAAAATGCTGGTTTGGAAAACTTTTGAGATTCGAAGATTTATCCGATCAAAACTCATATCGGAAAGATGTTGAACTTAAAAATATTTGTAAGAGTTGTGAACAAGTAAAGTAGTTTACAGTAAAGGTAAATAGCAAAGAAAAGTAAGCAAACTGATTTATAGTGGTTCGATCATTGTGACCTACATTCACTTCCGATTCCTTCTCCATTGAGGCCACTGACATCCATTAATAGTCTTCTTTCAATGGGTGAAGACCAACTACCCTTTTACAATCATTTCTCCATTTTACAGGTTTAGGAGATAACCTTTATAAGGCATTTGCCCCTCTCTTAAACTGAAATCAACTTAAAGTTAGAGGAGAGGATCTCTCAAGTAATTATAATAGTGTTTTTCCTCTATTATCTTCTAAGTGTTATGTATCCTAAGCAGAGATGAGAGAAGTATTTATAGGCCCTAAATGGATTCAAACTTGGAGCCAAAACTAGTTTTATTTCGAGTCTTTGGGGTACTAGTGGTACCATCGTCAAGGTGGTACCACCGTCAAAGTATACTCTAACACTAGGCGGTACCACCGCTTGACATAGTTTTAGAGATTGTGTCTCGGAGACTGAGCCTTAGGCGGTTCCACGACCAACCCTGGTGGTGCTATCGCATGACGTGGCTCCAAGTCATTGTTTGAGCTATCCTTATATCCCAAAACAGCCCCTAATCAGGCCCGATGGGCTCCTAATTGAGTTGACATAATTACATTCAAAACCAACTCAATTAGACCCCTAAACTATTTTGATCTAGATAAATTATTACAAAGCATGAATCATATATCGTTTAGTATATCATTGGTTCATCGGTGCTTCGTTCGATCCTTCGACGTATCATCCTCTCTTGTGGCCTATTGCTCAATCAGCATGTTGACCTCCGCAACTTCGATCTCCTTAGCACAATATCTGCTCTTCTTAACCCGATGCTCGAACTCATGGCACGAAGCATTCTGTTAATATGTCGACCGATCCTCCGGCTCAATGACCAATCTTCTAACATGTTCTACTCCGGCCCAACATCTAATTCCTCCTGCTTTAATCAATTTGTCTCTCCTTGATCGAAGCTAATCCTGCATCACTCAAAATATAGATTAGATCACAAACTCCTTAATTGATTTCATCATCAAAATCCAAGATTCAACAATCTCCCCCTTTTTTATGATGACAACTAATTAGTGATGGAGTTTAAACCAAACTCCCCCTATCAATATGTCATATTGATTGAAACATAAATTCAAAAATAAATTATGAATCCAAGCAATATGTTATCATAAAATCATGCATATTCAAAATATTCAAGTATATCATCCTGTGCATATGATTATCATAACTTATACATCATCATATCTTCTCTCCCTTTGTCATCAATAAAAAGGAGAAGTGCAATTAGCAATTTTTAAAGATATGCAAGCTTAGCAATTTAGCAAATTTTTTATTACTTTAGAACATGCAAGCTAGTAAGTTCTTTCTTCTCTTTTGAGAAGTGCAAGCTAGAAATTTTTGCTTCTCGTTTGAGATGTGCAAGTTTGTAAATTTTGCTTCTTGAAATAGGTAAGCTTTTGTGTTTTTTTAAGATTGCAAGCAAGCAAATTCTTTGCTTCCCTTTGTGATACATAAGCTAGCAAGACTTTTCTTCCAATTTGTCATTGTCAAAGAGGAAGGGAAGACTACAATAGTATAAAATTTTTTCTTTTACATCAATTTTTAAACCATGACAAATATTAATAACATGAAAGATATCAAGAAATATCAATTTGGTGATAGGGTATATAATTTATGAATACAAGGGAATCATAAATAAATCATGACATGAAGGATATTAATATCAAATCGTGAATACCAAAAAACATGATTCATTTTAACAAATCTCCTCTTGAATAACAAAAGAGATTTTAGGAGATCAAATAGAAAACGATCTTGATTCATACAAAGAAAATTCAAGTTATAATTCTGAGAAATCAAGATCATGATTTCAATAAAGCTTATCTTTAATACATAGCAAATAGAATCATAGGAGAACAAGGATCCTGATTCATAAAAAAAATCTCAAGTATCAAGTGAATGATTTGGTAAATATTCTCTTAAAAGAATGAATCAAACAGGAATCAAGAAGAATGTTTCATGTAAAATACATTTTAAGTCGTAAACATCAATAAATGATTCAATTGGATACATCATTTCATTAGTAAAAAGAATCATATGAAAATAAAACTAAAATCATCATCAAAATCACTTTTCTTTCATTCGGTAAATTCATTGAAAGCTACATAGATTGATTCCTATAAGATTCAAAGTAGCTAAAGTTCTTTTAGTTCCAAATTTGGTGATTGATTTCATGCTCTATTCTTCCATACAAAAGTCATGCATCGTCGTTTAAAACTGAAAAACAATATGAAATCATCAAAATATATATTATTACCTTTTTTAAAATATACGTAGGATTAATCTTATTTGGTGTACAAGCATTAGATTTAAATTTAACATTTTATTCCTTTATCATAAAGTAAGCAATTGTCATGATAAAATATTTTTAGTTTTTAGAAAAACTAATTTAAATTCATCAAATCATGAAAAGTACTAAGTAATTTCATATTAAAGTAAAGACATTTCGGGTGAGTCACATACCTTGTCAGTTTGAGCCATCAAACTATAGTTTGCCACTTCGTTTCCGGATGCACTCGATTCATCCTTGAGTGATTTCTTCATCTTTAGCAGTTTTTTCTTTTTAAGTTCATTGTTGTTCTTAGTTTCTTGTTTTAAGAATTTTTAAATTTTATTATAAGGAGTTCAATATCATCATCACTTGAGCTTTCGCTCGAGTGGTCTTCCTTGATTCTAAGTGCAATAACCTTTCTATTATTTAGAAGATTATTCTCATATTCATCATATTCCAAGTAAGTCATTTCATGTCATCTATGAGCCAATAAGTTCTTCCAATGAAAAATTATTCGAGTATTTTGTTTCTTGTATCACTATCACTTTTGGATCCCAGCTCTTTGGAATGGATCTTAGAATCTTGTTTACAAGTTCAAGATTAGAAAAATATTTCCCAAGAGCTTTCAAACCATTGATGACATCCATGAAATGGTTGTACATATCTCCAATGATTTCGCTTGGTTTCATTCGAAATAATTCAAAATCATGCATCAAAAGATTTATTTAAAAATATTTTACTCTATTTATGCCTTCATGTGTGAATTCAAGAGTATGCCAAATTTCATGTGTAGTTTTATAAATCGAAATCCGATTAAATTCGTTTCTATCAAGAGCATAAAACAAAGCATTCATCACTTTAGCATTTAAAGAAAAAGTCTTCTTCTCCAAATCATTCCATAAGTTCATTGGTTTAGAAGACTTTTGAAAACTATTTTTGATAATATTCTATAAATTCAAATCCAAAAAAGTAAAAAAAACTCTCATTTGAGTTTTCTAATATGTGTAGTCCGTCCCATTGAATATAGGAGGATGAGTGATAGAAAGACCCTCTTGAAAGTTGAAAAAAATCATCTATCTTAGGTTTTAAACTAAATAGAGAGAAACATGACTCTAATATCAACTGTTAGGATCAAAATTAGTACTAAGGGGGTGAATTAGTACTTTTGTAAAAATATCGGTTTGGAAAACTTTCAACGATTCAAAGATTTGTTCGATCAAAACTCGTATTGAAAAGATGTTTAACTTGAAAATGTTTAAAAGAGTAATAAATAAGTAAAGTGGTTTGTAGTAAAGGTAAATAACAAATAAAAATAGGCAAATCGATTTATAGTGGTTCGGTCGTCATGACCTACTCCACTCTCGATTCCTCCTTTGTTGAGATTACCGGCGTCCACTAATTATCTTCTTTCAGTGAGCGAAGACTAACTACCCTTTTACAACTATTTCTCCTTTTCACAAGTTTAGGAGACAACTTTTACAAGGCACTCACTCCTCTCTTAAACTGAAATCAACTTAAAGTTAGAGGAGGGGATCTCTCAAGTAATTACAATAGTGTTTTTCCACTATTATGTTCTTAGTACTTATGTATCCTAAGCAAGGATAAGAGGGGTATATAGGCCCCAAATGAATTCAAACTTAGAGCCAAAACTAGTCTTATCTCGGGTCTTCGGGATACTAGTGCTGTCACCACTAGTGTTGAGCAGTACCACCGTAAGTACACTCTAACACTGAGTGGTACCATTGCCCAGTTTGGCAATACCACTGTCTAACACAGTCTTAGAGACTGTGTCTCAGAGACTAAACCTCAAGCGGTTCCACCACCAACCCTAGCGGTGCCATCGCCTGATGTGACTCTATGTCACTGCTTGGGCCATCCTCTTAGCCCAAAATAGCTCTTAATCAGGCCCAATGGGCCCCTAATTGAGTTGGTCTAATTATATTCAAAACTAACTCAATTAGACCCCTAAACTACTTCGATCTAGATAAATTATTATAAAGCACGAATCATATGTTGTTCGGCATGTCATTGGTTCATCGGCGCTTCATTTGATCCTTCGGCGTATCGTTCTCTCTTGCAACCTATTGCCCAATCAGCATATTGGCCTCTATAACTCTGATCTCCTTAATGTAATGTCCGCTCTTCTTGGCCCGATGCCCAAACTCATGGCTCAAAGCCTTTTGTCGGTACGTCAATTGATCCTCTAACTCGACGTCTAATCTTCTGACATGTTCCACTCCGACCCAACGTTCGATTCCTCTTGCTTTAATCAATTTGTCTTTCCTTAATCGAAGCTAGTTCTACGTCACTCAAAATACATATTAGATTACAAACTTATCAATTGATTTCATTATCAAAATTCGAGATTTAACATGTTCAAGATAAAGTATAATATAAATAAAGGTCTTCAAAAGCATGAGGCTTGGGCTTATAGAAAAAGGTATTTACATGAATGAAATATTAATTTTGATGATATTTTTTTTCTCTAGTTACTTAATTTAAAATCATGAAAACTTTCTTAACTTTAGCTGCTCACTTAAGTTAGCATGTTTATTAATTTGATGTGAAAACTATATTTTTAAATAAAATTTATAAAAAGAGATTTTTGTAGTTAAAGGATATAAAAAAATGATTATAAGCTAAAGAAAACTCTTGGATTTAAAAAAGCTCTAAGAGTATGGTACAATAAAATTGACACCAATTTTTTTTTATCAAAATAGTTTTAAGAGGAATAATAATGAATTTAATCTTTATATAAGGAAAGAAGGTAAATATGATCTTCTTATGATTTGCTTTTATATTAATGATATGATATATGATTTCATCTAATTCTTTTATAATCGAGTTTTTTTATAATCGAGTTTAAGAAATGTATGATGAATAAGTTTAAAATATCATATTTAGGTCTACTACACTATTTTGGTAAGTTGAAGGTGAAGCAAAGATAAAATAAAATTTTTATTTCATAAAAAATAATAATATATCTAGTCAAAAAGTCTAAGATCCTTAATTACAAAGTTGCAATAATACATAGGAATATAAATGAGAAATTAAAGCTTAAAATAGTATCAATTTAATAATGTAAGATACTATAGGAGTTTGGTTGGAGGTTTGATGTATTTAACTCATACTCAACTATATATTACTTTCTCAATTAGTATCCATATATAGTCCAAGCAAACATTATTTCAGAGTTATTAAAAGAATTTTATATTATATTATTAGAACTACATATTTAGAAATTTGGTATTCTCATAATTATAAATATAAATTATTTGATTTCACTAATAATGATCAAGTAGGAACTTTAGATGATACAAAGAGTATCTCAAGTAATATTTAGTCTCAAATCAGGAGCTATATCTTGGGGTTCAAAAAAGTAAATAATAATTATATTATCAACATTAGAAGTAGAATATATAGCTACAATATCATCATCTTGTCAAACAATATATTTTAAAAGATCTTTCGGAGATCTTCATCAAGAACAAAAAAGAAGCAACTGAAATATTTTGTGATAACAAAACTACAATTACAATGATAAAGAATCCAACCTTTTATGAAAGAACAAAGTATAAAGAGATATGCTATCATTTCATCAGAGATCTTATAGCAAGTGATTATAGCACAAATGATATTCTTACCAAGTCATTTTTATTTGAGAAATATATTTATTTCATGTCTCAAATTAGTGTATGTAACTATGAATCAAGAGGGAGTGCTGAGAATTGATTATATATAGTTATTTTAGGTAATTATCATGTTTTAGATATGTCTGATTATGTTCTAAGTAGCTCTATCTATATGGCTCATGCTCTAAGAAGTTATTATCATAAATAGGATCATAATTTATACAGGAAAGGTGTGTGTACTTAGAAATATTTTATAGATATTTTTTATTTAACCTTTTGTTTAATACTATTTTAATTATTTTATTTTTAAAAAATTAATTACATCATAGTATTTTAGTTTTATTATTTTCTAACTTTCCATCCCAAACTTAATGATGCAAAAGAAACTAATACTGAAACTCATCATAAATAAGAAAACACTCGTGATCTGAGCGCGTTGGAATCTTCAAATAGATGGTGTAGTACAACAAGCTTGGAGGATTTCAGGTAATCCTATGGTCTGCCCAGTTCCTAAACCTTTATTAATATAGAAATTGGTTTGTGTTTTCAAGTTATTTCAGTGACCATTCTTAGAGATTTCTCAATGGTGTCTGGGGAAAGGATGAGTTATATATGTCCAAGTGTGAAATACTCGTGTTATGGTCTTTTAACATGGTGGATGCTGACAGCATGCACATCTTCAATTGAAGACGCAAGACCTGCACCATGAATTTTATGAGTGCATACGCAAGGTCTTGAAGAAATTGAGTGGGCATCTTGTGACTCTACCATGGCCAACACTTTGTAGTATGTGAGCAGTTTACACAGGATGATAACCAGTGATTTTAAATGGCCAGGGAACCCCATTAACTATGTTTATTTTGTTAAATATTTTTTTGTGTGTTTTATTTTCTTCGATTCCTGTGCATGAAAAGCTATCAAGCAGCAATCATGTATTTCTTCTGTGTTTTAACACCATCTTCAGTGGCTTCTTCTGAGTGATCTTTTTTTTTTCTTTTTTTTTTAATATTGGTGGCAAGGTCAAAGCCAATTGGTGGTCATTATTTTCTTTATCCTTTCTAGATGCAACTTCAATAATAGCAGATCCTTTTGGTCCTATTTATTGGTTGGGTATTTGTTTTCCAGCTGACAAGAGATTGAGCATTTCATAATGAATGTCTCATATAGCTCTTAAAATATTTGCTGTAATCTTATGCAGAATCACGATGATTAGTATTCCTTTTTTCTTTTCCAGAACATGTCAGAAAAGCTGACTTAATCACTATCATACAATCAATCATGGGGGCTAACAAAGCGATTACATGATCAACAACTTTTATGGTCATTATGATCTTTAGAATAACTAAGATTATTGGCTTGATGTTGACAAATTACCTAGTCTGATCTGGAACCCTAAATCTTTATCTGCATATGGACTTTTCAGTAGTTGATCGTCTGGATCGCAATCTGTGATAAGAATATCAATCATTCAGGATGAACTTTTCATGGTTTGGAATCCGGGACTAAGTTGGTCTCAAGACTTTGATCTATTTTACTTTGTACAATATATAATCACCAAGTTCAAAATCTGACATCCATTTTGCTTGGATCCCCTTATTGTTTCAGGAGATACACGTAAACCTTCTTACAAAGATGAGTTCATTGAAGTTGAAGAACACCGACGAGAATGGTAATTGATTCTTTGGTGCGGCTTAACTCAAAATGAGTATGAAGTGACCACATACATTGTCGATCTCATCGGCACTGTCGGGAGATGTCATTCTACTTCAAGATTTGTTGACGCTGAAATGCCACTCTTCTGTGCCTCTCATCTTCAAGATCCGACTCCAAGAACAGTCTCAGGCTCTTCACCGTGCAAGCTGCTGCTGCAGTCTTTCCTTCTTCCATGATGAACAAGAGATAACCTGCAGTGCAGTTAGCTCCATGTTTATGGGAGAGTTCCAGATGCTGATGACCAATCACCAGAGCAAATTTTTGTCTGGCAATATCATTTTCTTCTTCTTTCTTTATTTAGTACATAGTTTATGGCTTGTACACTTGTAGTTTGTTGAACAAGAGCCGACACATTTGATACGTACATTTTACAAGATCACAAGTAGGTGGAAATAAAAATAAACATTTCATTTTCTTGATAGTATGTCTCATTTGTAACCATCTGCAGTGCATTATCTTATCATGATTTACAAAAGGTCTACGTGGATCATATCAAGGTCGGATGCTTGTTTCCTAAGAGGATCTTTTGTTGGTAGGTCGGATGCTTGTTTCGTAAGAGGATCTTTTGTTGGTTTAGCAAGTCTCATAATTTCACATCTGAATTTTCTATTCTATTATCTCCTATTGGTGCTATAAAAATATTCCTAGGCCATAAAGCACCTGAAACTACTAAACAAGAAAAACTCAAAATATTTGATTTAATATGGACTCAATGAAATTAAATCCAAAGTGACTTTTCTTGTAGTGTCTGTGGTGTATCTATCTTCAAAGCCTAGACCCCTTTTTATAGCACCAATAAGAGATAGCAGAATAGAAAATTTAGATGTATGATTTGGGACTTACCAAACCAACAAATCTTCACCTTGGCATGTCCCAACATTGACAATTTAGCAAAACTTACTCCACCTTCTTCACAAAAGCCCCAACGGGTAATCACCAACAATGAATACCAACCAAGTCCAAGCATTGCTTGAACTTGTAAACCGGAAGAGGCTTCGTAAGCATCATAATCAACCACTTAGCGGAATCATCACAAGAAATTACATCTGAGTAGGTAGTAGGCTCAGCAACTTCACTTGTTTCTTCTACAATAGACAAAGCATATGCAACCAAATTTGCATATCTTTGTGGTGGTCGAATATTTCTCCATGGTCTATCTTTGGCTATGGAATATTGCTCTTCCTCTGGATCATCTTTGTCAGTAGACTCAGGACCATCTACTGGTATTCGCTGAGTAGAAGAGTTCGATTGAAAAGAATCAGAACTACCAATCTCAAGCTCCACTTGCTTCTGCGCACTATCATTTGTACAACTAGTAGATTCCTCTTTGGAAAATAACATAGACAATTCATCAAAAGTAACATCTCTACTGATTATAAATTTTGAGAATTTGAGATCAGGACACCATAATTTGTATCCTTTCACCCCAGAAGCATACCCAAGGAAAATGTACTTTTTAGCTCGAGGCTCTAATTTTTCTTCATTTACATGCATGTATGTTGGACACCCAAAGATTTTAAAATCAGAGTAATCAGTAGGAATACCTGACCAAACTTTCTCTGGAGTTTTAAAATTAAGTGCTGCAGAAAGAGCGCGGTTGACAACGTAATAGGCCATATTAATCGCCTCTGCCCAAAAGTCCTTTGTCAACCCTACATTTGAGATCATACACCTTGCTCTTTCTAAGAGTGTTCTGTTCATATATTCAACCACACCATTTTGCTCAGGCGTCATCCTAACAATGCGATGCCGAACAATTCCTTCATTTTTGTAGAATTCATCAAAGTCACATTCACAAAATTTCATACCATTATTTGTTCGAAGCCGCTTAATCTATATACCTGTTTGCTTCTCAAACAAAGCCTTTCACTGTTTAAAGGTTAGAAAAACATCATTTTTATGCTTTAGAAAATAAACCCAAACTTTCCTGGAATAATCGTCAATGAAAGTCAACATATACCTGGCACCACCCTTAGACTGAACATGAGCTGGACCCCAAAGGTCTGAATGAATATAGTCAAGAGTACCTTTCGTTTTGTGAACTACCGGAGAATTGAAGCCGACTCTTTTCTGCTTTCCAAAAATGCAGTGTTCACAAAAATCTAGTGGCCCAGTACTCTGTCCGCAAAGAATATGCTCAAACCTTTTTCACTCATATGACCCAAACGCATATGCTATAATTTGATGATGTCAGAATCAGACAATGATGATGACGAGACTGTAACTGAGCCTGTGACAGTAGTTCCCTGCAAAATATACAAGCTACCAAACCTACAAGCTTTCATAACAACAAGAGCACTTCTAGAAACTTTCATAACTCCACTTTCAACTACGTATTTACACCCAAGAGCCTCTATGGTGCCTAAAGAGATGAGATTCTTTTTCAAATCAGGAACATGTCTAACATTAGTGAGCATCCTCACAATACCATCATGCATTTTAATTCGTATTGTGCCTTTACCAATAACATCATATGCGGCATTATTACCCATCAAAATAATTCCACCATTACAAGATTCATATGTAGAAAATAAATCTCTATTGGGACACATGTGGTAAGAACAACCTGAATCTAAAATCCATTCATTTTTAGACCTTGTCCTGTCATCAGTAGCAAAGAAAATATTTTCAAAATTCTCATCAGCTGCAACACTAACTTCAGCGGACTCAATAGTTTTCTCAATAATTTTTTCCTTTTGCTTTAATTTATTTTTTAATTTAAAGCAATCAGCCTTAATGTGCCTCATTTTATAACAATATCTGCATTTCAAATTTCTATGTCTAGATTTAGATCTACTACTGTCAAATTCCCTTTTATCAGTTCTACCCCTGACAACCAGACCCTCAACTTGATTCCCACTACTTTCCCTAGTGATATCCCTGTCTATCTGCTCTTTAGATTTTAATGCAGATTTAATTTCCTGATACGAAATTATTTCTTTTCCATAAATCTTAGTATCACGGAAATACTTAAAGGATTGGGGGAGAGAACACAAAAGTAACAAGGCCTTATCCTCATCATCAATTTTCGTATCTATATTCTTCAAATCCATAACTAAGGAATGAAATTTATCAAGATGTGAGAGTATAGATATACCTTCAGTCATTCGAAGCATATATAAACTCTGCTTTAAGTAGAGACGATTCTCCACTGTCCTCCTCATATACAAGGCTTTAAGCTTGTCCCACATGCTCTTAGCCGTAGTCTCCGTAGCTACCTCCCGTAAAACCTCGTCAGAGAGATTTAGAATAATGCTAGATCGGGCCTTCTTATCTATACCTACAAAATCTTCCTCTGACATACTATCTGAAATTTTCTCAGCTCCCTATAGTGCCAAATCAACTCCGTCTTGAACCAGAATGGCCTCCATCTTGAGTTGCCACATGCCGAAGTTCACATTTCTGTTGAATTTCTCGATAACGATCTTTGTTATTGTCATCGTTGCCAAAAGATCCCAAAACCAAGCTCTGATACCAGTTTGTTAGAGTAACCCCAGAAAATTTACCAAAGGATAATTTTGATAACCCAACAAAGACAATAAAACAGAAAGATAAAAGAGACAGGGACACCGAATTTACGTAGTTCAGTGCTATAAAAAGAAGTCTAAGCTTTGAAGATAGATACACCACAAGCACTACAAGAAAAGCCGCTTTGGATTTAATTTCATTAAGTCTATATTAAGTCAAATATTTTGAGCTTTTCTTGTTTAGTAGTTTCAATTGCTTTATGGCCTAGGAATATTTTTCCTAAGGCATTTGTAATTGTCCCTTTTTATAGTAAGAGTTTTGCTCCTCCTTTGTTAGTGGACGTAGGTCAATTGACCGAACCATGTAAATTCGATGTCCCTGTCGCTTTTATCTTTCTGCTTTATTGTCTTTATTGGGTTATCAAAATTATCCTTTGGTAAATTTTCTAGGCCTAGCTCTAACATCTTCCTCAAAGAATACTGAGATATTTGTATGAGAAGCCTAATCATAATGTATATGTTGTTCTAATCTTAACTCATTATCACACCAATATACAGTGCTACCTTCTTCAAATGGAGGTCACTGTCCTATATATCTAACTCGTACAACAACAATAAGATGACATAATGTTCAAACAATGTGGGTTCAACCATGCGAATTTATTATGCATTGAACTCAAGTAGAAAAATCTTGGACAATCTGGCAAACAAGAAGAGTCCAAAAATGAAGGAAAAGATACAGGACGCAATCAAGACAAGCAAGCCTGACATTGGAAGTATATGATACAAGCAGTCAAACAGAAGACAGCTGCACTATATATGTATCTATATATACACACAGAGAGAGAGAGAGAGAGAGATGGGGACGGCTGCTGTTTCTGATGGACTTGCAGGTGGAGCTCTTGCAACGTGAGCTCCTCTCTCACAGTGGAATATTCCAGGATAGATAAAACAAAAACATGGACTGTTTCAATGCTGACATAAATCTTGTGGTGGCCTAATCTTCTTTGGGTTCTGTGCACTCACCTTTCAAGGATTTGAATGCTTTTCAAGGAGAAACATGACAGCTGCTGCTTCTGTTTCTTATCGATAATATAAGACCAATATCAGAAGCTGGTCATCACTGCCTTTCATCATTTATTTATGTATGACATTGTGTTCTTTTTTCTCTCTCTTTCTGTATAAAATGGGAGCTTAGGTTCTTGACCAACACTTTAATCTGTATGAGTGATTTCCACTCAGATTAAGGTAATTGACTGCAGCTTTAGGAACATACACAATTAGTGATAAGTTCATATCTAATAAAGCAATAAAGGGGTATAATGTGATAGATTGTTCACCAAACATTTTGATTCCTACTTAGATTAGTAACATTTATATATAGGCTCATAAAAAGCCCCAAAAATTTCTAGAATACTACATTCAACTCTTTGGTGACAGTAATTTGAAGTTCATGCAGCTTGTTCATACTACCATTTTTTTCATATTAATAGTACAAATGATAAAGATCCCTCCAAGGCTAAACAAGGCTGGTGGACTATAAATCTCACGGGAATCAGAATACAAAAAACATGCAAAAATGTTTTGATGTTCCTTACATTTTCTAGATAAATTACAGCTCAACATTAGCTAATGCTTAAACATGATGCCCTATAACTTCTCAGTGTCCGAGAGCTTATAACTGAGAGAGAGAGAGAGAGAGAGAGAGAGAGAGAGAGAGAGAGAGAGTGAAGATGATCAGACAAAAAGGATCTTGGTGATTGCATTGCATACTTAATTAGATCATGGACATGGAATGCCTATTGAAAGCTGGTAGGATGATTACTTTTTATGGTTGGCTTTGAGAGCTCAAATCTCCTTGGGGCCTGCAAAGGCTTTGATCCTACAGCTTTTGAATGGATCCAAAAACAAGCAGGACTGTGAAAAGTGCATGCTTTCTCTTTCTATATAGATGGAGTCACCCATGACAGCGAGGATCCACTAAAGTAACTAGGCTCCTTGCAAGAGAAGAAAAAGGAGAAAAGATCACAACATCCATTTTCTTATGGGGCAATCCTCGCTGATTTTGTGTGATGAGTTCCATCAAAGTGATATCATAGGTATAATTTATATGCCATTTACACTGCAAACCCTAAAGAAGGTGTTGAGGAGCCATCAATCAACAAGCAATCTGGTGAGAAATTCTCTTTTTAATGCATAATTTCGCATGGACAATTTATGATTAAAAAAAAGAATATGATGACAAGCATTTGCTCTGCTTTTTCTTAAAAAATATTAATATATCAAGAATCAATGGTTTGAGTGAAATCTCTTGTTCAACTAAAACTATGATAAATTATGTGCCCATAGGTGACAGATTCTCCTAGTTTTGTCATTATTATGGCAAGGCAAGATTTTGAAGTTGATTGCATAATGTAATTATTGTTGTCAACTTGATCAAATGTTTGGAATCTACTTTCGAGAAGATAAGAAAAATATGTATAATCTTTTAGATTATACATATGAAATTAAGGAAAAATATGGTAAAAGAAAGGAACAACTTTGAGAAAAGTTAATCTTATCTCAGAAAATATATTACTTTGCCAAGTAATCTTAGCAAAATGGAAGCTTCCTAAAGTAAAGCAAGTTGAGTAATTTTTCTGTCCTATTATGGATAACACACACACACACTTGTTTTTGCCTGCAAGTTACACCCATGCTGTTCTCCTAGGTTGGAGGAAAAGTGACCCTGCATGGTATGCATGCATGCAGGACACCCACTGGCCATTCATGACTGGACCGGACCCACATAGTTCAGCTATGGCTCCCACCAGCAAATTGCCAATGGCAGGATGCCACATCACCAAGGATGATCTTAGCTACATCCATGAGACTTATCTTCTTGCAATCATAAAAGAAAAGGAATGGCTGAGAGACTTCAAACCTGGAAATGGTGAAAGTAGCACATCACGCAGTGGAAGCCAAGAAAAAGGTGGCTCACAGATTGCACCATGCAATCCATGGGCATTCCGCTGGGAAAGGTGCAGCACGGTCCACTGAAAAAGATTTGGTTCCCTGGTCTTCCAATGCCTCTCCTTCCAGCTCCCTTGGTCAACAGGAGCTACAGGAGGAACCACAACGGCTTTGTCATCAAATATCATGGGATCCCAGCAGTAAGATCTCTTCACATCATTAGGAGAAAGCTACAAAGAGGATCCCAAGATGACAGTACCTCAGGGTCCCATTAGATTTGTGACCAGGACTTGTACATTTCTTGCCCCGCACCTGTCTATAAATGAAATGCCCTCATGGAAAGAGTGGTGAGTGATATGTGTCCCTCTGCCCTTTTCATTGGTAGGAAGGTTTCTGTTCCTGTCTCTTTTCCAGCTCTCTAGCAGAGACGAGGTGTGTGTTCCATCTGTCCTCTCTTCTGTGTACCAGCAGCACTAGCAGGAGAGAGTATATTGAAGAGGAGGAATTAGATACAGGTGAAAAGATCACATGATGGGTTCTTCCTGGTATGTGACAGCTACTTCTCCTTTTGGCCATCTGATAATACTTTCTATCTGTTCTTGTTCATGAAACTCTTCAAAGCCCACCTAGGTGCCTCTAGGTTCCTTCTCAAACCCACTTCCCTCTCTCTCTCTCTCTCTCTCTCTCTCTCTCTCTCTCTGCATGCATGGTTACTTCTCCGTCTATCAAGAACAGTGACCATCAGTTCTGTGTTCTTATTTCGTGTTACTGTTCACATAGTCTCATCCTTTCTTTCTACTTCCAATCTAACACGAGACTTTAGAGGTATATCAACGGTTAAGTTAATTAGTTCTACTCTGCAATGGAGTTTGCACTGTTCTGTACAATAGTTGATATCCTTTTACTGCTTCTGGCTCTCTGTTCTCCATGCAAGTTCATCCAGAGCCCCATGGACTTTCGTCCCTTGAGCTTCCTCCAGAGCACAAACACATCATCTCTGGACTTCGGTAGGATCAAGTTCAACTCTCCTGCTGCAGTCCTCAGACCCCAATCCCCCAAAGAGATCTCACTCCTCCTCAGCTTTCTTTCTGCTTCGTCCTTCAGTAAAGTCACAGTTGCAGCCAGAGGAGCTGGCCACTCCATCAATGGCCAAGCTCAAGCCCTCGATGGAATTGTGATAGAGACGGATTCCCTGCCCTCCAACATAAGCATCCACAAAGGAACAGAATTTAGTCCTTCCTATGCTGATGTTAGTGGTGGAGCTCTATGGATAGAACTGTTAGGGGAAGGCTTAAAGTTTGGGCTGGCTCCAAGGTCTTGGACTGATTACCTCTATCTCAGCATTGGTGGGACTCTCTCCAATGGTGGCATCAGTGGCCAGACATTCAAGTATGGACCTCAGATCAGCAATGTCTTACAACTAGATGTGGTGACAGGTAACTTGAAACAAGAAAATGGTCACCTTTTCTCTGGTTAATCCTTTCTTATATATGATGAGAGATCATAGATTTTGTTTCTTCTATTATGTTTAAGGTAAAGGAGATCAAGTAACATGCTCACCCACTGAAAACTCAGAGCTTTTCTATGCTGTGCTGGGTGGATTGGGCCAGTTTGGCATAATAACAAGAGCAAGGATCCTGCTTCAGGATGCTCCACACAAGGTAATTCCAAAGACTTTCAGTTGTGTTTACTGATCAAACTAGGTTCTAATTCTTTTGTGGATGTTTTGGCATGGACAGGTGAAATGGGTCAGAGCATTTTATGATGACTTTAACACCTTCATCGAGGACCAAGAACTCTTGGTTGCAATGCCAAATGTGGTTGACTATGTTGAGGGATTCATGCTTCTAAATGAACAGTCCTTACACAGCTCATCCCTTGCCTTCCCATCTCATCTGGAGTTCAACCGTGAGTTCTACAGCAAGAGCAGCTACAATGTCTACTTCTGCATTGAGTTCGCCATCCATGACTACCAAGCCAAGAGCACAAATGTAAAGCAAGTCAGTAGTTCCCAAACAGCTCCTTCGACAGTTCAAGCTCTTAAGATGGTGAAGGTCTGATGTGTATCCTTCCTTTCAGGTTGTGACTGAGATTTCCATGAAGATGAGCTACATACCTTCCCATTTCTACAGTGTGGAGGTGTCCTACTTTGATTTCCTCAACAGGGTTAGGGGTGAGGAAGTTCACCTAAGGAGCAGAGGGTTGTGGGAGGTGCCTCACCCATGGCTCAACATGTTTGTGCCCAAGTCTGGCATCAAAGACTTCAAAGACTTGCTGCTGGACAACATCTCACCAAGTGACTTCGAAGGCCTTGTTCTCATGTACCCAATTCTAAGGGACAAGTAAGAAAAGAATTCTTCATAAAACCTCAAAATAAAATGTGCTCACCTCAAATGCATCATATATAATTAGATAAAGAAATTAGTGCCTCTCTTTAGACAGATACCTCTTGTTCACCTTTTGTGGCACCAATCTCCCCCCTTGTGTTATCTAATTGTTGAGACTTTTCTTCTCTCTCTCCTCCTCCTTTCCTATAGGGGCCATGGAGGGAGCTTTTAAGGTTGTAGTACCACAGTTTGCATATGGTATTTCTGAGGTCCAGAAGAATAATATTATAGGGTCTTTTTCTGTGTTACTCAAATGCATCAGACACAATAACAAATATGGTAAATATCATAGCAAGGATTCAAACCCTTGATATGTGAAAGAAGGATGCAGATACACACCACCAAACCCGATACAACAAATGTGATGCATGGCTTGTTTACTCACTACCTAGTTTGAGTTCCCTCTATCAAAGACTTGACCTTGCAAAACCTTTCTGAATTGTCCCCCAATATGTACTGTAAATGACTGCTTTACTTACTATAATCAAAGCCTCAGCATCTAATTCTTTCTTTTGATAAGATTCAGAATCGTGTGCTAAAGTTACTTTAATTGTATGATTCTTTCCTTCTGCCAATACTTTGAGCACATGTTGTCCTTTGTAGTGTCTATGAATCTGTATGAATTAAGAGAAGGAAAGCTCAATCCTAAAGAAAAAGAAACTATGCAAGATCTCATTGAGGCATTTTGTCATACCAGCAGGTGTAGATGTGAAATGAAGAGGATGATTCGTTTTGCAGGTGGGGCACAAACAGCTCGGCTGTGCTGCCGGACGCCGGGGAGGCAGGGGAGGAGGTGGTGTACACAGTGGGAGTGCTCCGGTCAGCCAACCCGGCCACCTGCTCTGCCCAGTGTCTCAATGACATCCTCCTTTGCCACCGTCGGGTGGCGCAGGCTGCCTCGAGTCCCCGTATCGGGGCGAAGCAGTACCTGCCGCACCATCTCTCGCAGAGCCATTGGCAGCATCACTTCGGTCGGCGATGGGACCAGTTCATGGCGCGGAAGGCTCAGTTTGATCCCCGTCACATCCTCGGCCAGGGCATCATGCTTCCTGGAATAAAAGTGCCTCGTCCTTAGATAACAGATAGATTGGAGGGGGAAGATGGATGTAATGTGTTCTATGATTCTTCTATTTTCTACGTGCTTTCTTTCTCTGTTTTCGAGGATTTTTTGGAACGCTGTCGGTGCAATGAACAGACCATAGAACTGTTAAGGTTCTGCATCCGGTGATGGATACAAAGGAAGAGGAGAGACAGCATTATCTCAATCTGAGGCCTTTTCATGTGTCATTGGGCATGGCTTTCAGAGTAGATATGAGATAATGCAGATCATGCAGGGAGAGAGAGAGAGAGAGAGAGAGAGAGAGAGAGAGAGAGAGAGAGAGAGAGAGAGAGAGAGAGAGAGAGAGAGAGAGAGAGAGAGAATCGAGCTTGCGATGACAATTTAGTACCGCGAATGTGAGCACAAAATCTAGGTTCGAGACCAGAATCCAAAAGTAAGTCAACAATCGTAAGAAACACTTGGATTTGTGCTATTAGTGACAATTTAGATATTTGGCACTGAGAGGACAAAACCATTCGATATGGAGGCTGATTCAAATCCAATTATGATTGTTTTCGATTTTATCACATAGGGATTCGATGTCAAGAATATTAAATCATCGATCCGAGAAACTGTAAATCTATATCAGAATTATGCCTGACAAGATCTCTCCAATGCAACCAAGTAAACTCGAACTCTGGACGATTGGATCAAAGTGTCAAATTTATCAAAAATCAATCAGAATCTCCCACGATGATATATATATATGAGCTTTTAAGTGAATAGATATTAGGATACTTACACATATTCCTCGGTCAAGAATCACATGATTTCAATTATACCTGTTCACTTTCCAAGCCACCTTACTTGGTTGAACAAAAGCCCATACGATATGTGAGTCAGAGTATTGATAATCTGTCATGTGTCATCATGTCCTATCACACGTGAAGACTTAAACAATTAATAAAAATAATACTAATATTTTAGATATTATAATTCTTATTTTTTTTAAAAGATTACTGATAATATAGTTAATAATAATATTTTGAGTTTATTAAATGGATGTTAATGTTATATATATATATATATATATATATATATATATATATATGAAATTTCTAAATATATGTGTATATTATATTAACATTTGAAGGATTGAGAATATGCTATTTAAGAACTTTGAAAGGAAAGTTTTATAAAACAAAAAATATATATATTATTTTCTTTGGATATATGAGTCAATTTATATGCATTGGCTTCCTCGAGGCCGAAACATAATGTGGGTACTAAAACAAGTGGAAAATGTAGATGATGAAGATAAAACCTTATAAAAAAACAGCTATTCCACAAATTTATCGATATGCTTTCATCACAAACTAGCAACTTCCATGGATTGGTATGTTCAAAACAAAAAAAAAAGGCTTAGAATTATTTGATAGTTTTGAAAGCAAGCAACAAAATCTCAGCATCAATCTCCACAGGCCTTTTTATTGATAGAACTCCCTCCTGAATTTATCAACTTCATAGGATCGACTGCATATGATATATTAACAACTTACAAAGACATTGTCCCCATTATATCTGTAAGAATAAACTAAATTCGTTTTCTCTGATCCATCAGTATTTAATTTATACAAAAATGCTCAAGCTGAGTCCAACTAATAAAAATAGTAATATTTTTCCTAAGTCCCTTCAAACAGGAATCTCCTGACAATCCAATGTGAGTGAGATTAGAAGCTTGAAGTGATGCAAAACAATACTTGATCTATTGAAGAGTCTAAAGGAAACAGGGTTTTGCGGGAGTTGATTTTGAAGTAGAAACCAAATTCCCAGATTTCCAGGAGAAGCAGATGTAGCAGATGTATTCTTCTGCAAGGTTCTCTAAGATAAGACTGCTGAATCCTTCTTAGTGCAAGTTCTGCCCTTGAAGAATGCCAATGCCTACAAGTCATCTCAGTGGACATCATGCTGCCCACATATGGTGGACTTGTGGCAGAACCATATGACAAGGTAGGGATGTGTCCCTGCTTTTGTTTCTCCTCTTGGTTTTGAGAAGATGGCAGACATGTATTGGTGACTAACATTCCACACTTTCACTGCAAGTAACACTTGCACTGCTTCATTTCCCATCCCGTCTCTCCAAGAAGTGACTACATCCACTAAGGGAAAAGGAGTTCCATTTGGATAAGATTCTTACATTTCTCATGCCTGCCCATTTCTAGTGGATCATCAAAACCATTGAAGTGCTGCTCCATTTGGAATATTTTTAGCATGTCCTCTTTGACATCTGAAACAAATTCCTGCCCCTCCACATCCACTTTAACCAGAGTGGATAGATGAAAAGGAGAGAGCAGCATCCCTATCTACTGACCTACTAATCATTGCTCACTTATCTAACCTTTGGTAAGCAGGCATTGGCTTTCATGGAGCCATATTGGGTTCCTGGAAGTGGTATCACTGTCATGATGGTGATGATTAAAGCTCTTATTTTATGTGATTGATGTCCAAGTGGATTTCCATGTGGCAAAGATCAAGCTGCCTCCACTGGTGCTAATGGACAATGAATGAGAAGCCTACTTTCTTGGTGGTGCATGTCACTTTTCTTCCATTTTGGTGCTGATTGATGAGTAGGTCAAAGATCACACCTGACATGCATGGGAGAGCCTATCAATTTTCTACACATGATGGAAGCATGGATTGAGATCAATGCCTTGTGAAAATAATTTCTTTGGAGAGTTGCAACCCTGAAATGTTGCGGTGTCTTCTACGAGCACTTGATCTTTTCTTTGTGATTCTTTTCATCTGAATAGAAAGAGGTTCCACTTTTTACGCTTCTTTTTCTTTCTCAGTGGCTGGTCCCAGATCCAGAAACGTGATGGCTGTGTCAATTTGCAGGCTAAGCTTTGTGGAGATGCAGAGTTCAAGTCTCACAATCCAACTTTTTGAACTTTGACTCGGAGTCACGAACCTATTAAAGCTACACAGAAAGGAGCAGATGATCTGGTTGGAGTGCCAAGTTTGGTACTGTAGATTCCCCAAGCAATCGACTAATCCATGCATGTCGTTTTCTCCTTTCCTAAATGCTGATTTCTTCTTCTTCTTCTTCTTCTTCTTCTTCAAGATGATACAATGTAAGGTTTGGGCATCTGCTTTTGTTTCTTCTTTATGTAGAATTGTGAGCAGTCAAAGTATCTCAACTCATCCGATCATATCTTTGAGAGTATCGACTGTCTTTTCTGCAAACCTAATATGAGAAGCAAAGTCCGCAGCAATTGCAGAAGCAGGCTTGTAGGCTGATGCATCCCCTGACACGATCTCGTTGACACTGCTGCTCCCAAAAGTCAAAAAGGCAGATCCATTCCATCACCTGATATGATCGATCCTGCAACACATACATCGATCCTTCTTCTTCCCCCTAGACACGAGCAATTCTACCACAACCCTTCCTTTCGTTTCCTCTTCTGTTTGATCCTCACAGAAGAAGGGCTCAACACGTCAACCCGTGGCTACGTAATCGCCTACCGAGCTCCCAATCCCATGAAAGCGGCGCGATGACGCACGTGACTTTTCTTTGACTTCCCCCGCTCCCGGGCAGCTGCCGGTGACCGTCCCTTACTGGTTACCGCCTACTCCCTGTTTCTGAGTCCTCTGAAGTCCTCGCCGTCGTCGTCCATGAATGACCGCTACTTTTCAGCTCCAAACCAACTCCATTAATTGTTTGGTCTTCGCCACAAAAAAGTGTCGCTTTTTTCTGTTCTCAAACTGAAATTATGCTTCGAAGTCGAGTGGATTAATCTAACATCAAGCACTATATCTTTTTTTCTGTTTCAGGGAGCTCTCTTCTGTACTCCTACTACATTTGCGGCGGCTACAGGAAGACAATTTAAAGAGGGAACTCCGACCTTTCATCGTCCCTTCTTCCCCAGCTCTACACTTCAGTTTTGATGGTGGAGCACTTTGGTCACCCAGTTGGTGCGTTTAGATTTGTAAAGGCGACACCTTTACCACTCTCCATCCTTCTCTGCCTCAAGGAATCAGCTGAACCCGGTAACAGGGGAACTTGGAGTTCCAGTTTTGGAGGCTTGTTTTGGTGATCAGCTACGATGGTGAAGAAAGGAGTTTCTTTGGTGTCTTTTTGGGAGCGAAGATGGAGCTTCTTGTTCTTCTTCCTCTTCCTTCAAGGTCTGCGCACCAAGTCCCAGGGCTGCTACTCTGGTGATCTCAAAGCCTTGCTGGATTTCTCGCGAGGGTTGGATTCTGGGGTCAAAGGTTGGAACTTTAATGCCTCCTCGTCCGATTGCTGCGGCTGGCCTGGCGTTTCTTGCGAGGATTCGGTGGATTCTGGACGACGAGTGATTGGTTTGGAGATCCAAAATATGAGCTTGAAGGGTTCCCTCTCGGATTCCCTGACCAAATTGGATCAGCTTGTACACCTTAATCTTTCTTCCAATCTCCTTAAAGGCACTGTTCCATCTACGCTATTTCATCTTCGACGGTTGGAGTGGCTCGATCTCAGCTTGAACGAGTTCTCCGGCTCGATTCCGGTTGATCTATACCTTCCTTCGATTCTGGTTTTCGATCTCTCCTATAATATCTTCAATGGCAGTCTTCCGGCCTTCACCGGATCATCAAAATTGACGACGCTCGATGTCAGCATCAATGCGTTCTCCTGCAGCCTTGACATGTCAATATGTAGTTCTTCTCCTGGAATTAGAATCCTCCGGCTCTCGACGAACAACTTCTACGGCCAACTCCCGGAGGACGTTGCGAACTGCACTTCTCTTGAGGAACTCTCCATTGATCTGAATGAGATCTCCGGGAATCTGCCTGAGGAGCTGTTCAAGCTGTCATCTTTGAGGACACTAAATCTTCAAGAGAATCAACTATCAGGCAGATTAAGCTCAAGCTTGGGAAATCTCTCTAACCTTGAGCAGTTGGATCTCTCACTGAATTCGTTCTCAGGTAATATTCCGGATGTCTTTGACAGATTAAACAAGCTTCAATATTTCTCTTCTCATTCCAATGGCTTTGGAGGTCATCTACCTTCTTCCTTGTCGAACTTGTCATCTCTTCGAGTGCTCAATCTGAGGAACAATTCGCTCGACGGCGATATCACTCTCAACTGCACGATTATGACTCGCTTGAGCTATCTTGATCTCGGAACGAACTCCTTCACCGGCCCTATTCCTTATAGCATGCATCAGTGTGCGGCGCTGCGAACTCTGAATCTTGCAAGGAACAACCTGAGCGGCGAAGTCCCGATTAGCTTCAAGAACTTTGCTTGGCTATCGTACCTCTCTCTCTCCAACAACAGCTTGTCGAACATCTCCTCGGCCATGGAGACCCTGCAGGGTCTCCCGAGACTCACCGGTTTGGTCCTCACCATGAGCTTCCATGACAGGGAGACGATGCCAGTGGACGGGATTCAAGGATTTCGGCAGATACAGCTTCTTGTAATCGCAAACTGCGGCCTTTCTGGATCAGTGCCGCCATGGCTGGCCAACTGCACCAAGTTGAAGGTCTTGGATTTGTCTTGGAATCATTTGGAAGGGACGATCCCTTCATGGATGGGGAATCTTCATCACCTTTTCTACTTGGATTTGTCTAACAATTCACTCAGCGGCGAGATCCCAGAAAGTTTGGCTTATGCCAAGGGCCTCATCTCCTCCAATGCTTCACAGCAAGGTCCTCCAACAGAGTATTTTCCCTTCTTCATAAAAAGGAACAACAGTAGGAAGGGATTGCAGTATAACCAACTCAGCAGCTTTCCACCATCCTTGATTCTGTGCAGTAACATGCTTGATGGACCAATCCCGCCGGGGCTTGGCAATCTGAGGATGCTCCATGCGCTGGACCTAAGCAAGAACAAGCTATCAGGGACCATACCTGATGAGTTATCGGGCATGTCAAGCTTAGAGAGCTTAGATTTGTCGCACAATGACCTCACCGGAAGAATCCCTCTGTCGCTGACCAGATTGAATTTTCTTTCCAGTTTCTGCGTCGCCTACAATAATTTGAGTGGCTCCATTCCAACCGGCGGCCAATTCTCGACCTTCTCGAGCTCCGATTTCGAGGGGAACCCAGGTCTCTGTGGCTATCACTCGAGCTCTTGTTCTCGTGATCTACCTGAAGCTCCGGATCAAACAGTCGGCGGACAAAGGAAGGATAGGGGTTTGATCATTGGAACGATCACTGGAGCTGGATTCGGAACAGCTTTTCTTCTGATTCTCATCTACTTGCTTGTCTCAAGGACTTGGTACCGCAGGAAGGAGGACACAGTAAAGCCAATAGCAGATTGCAATGGAAGCTTAGAGGCAGGGGGGTCGAGTTTAGTGCTCCTGTTTCAGAACAAGGACAACAAGGAGCTAAGCATCAGTGACATTTTGAGATCAAGCAACAACTTCGACCAGGCCAACATCATTGGGTGTGGAGGCTTCGGACTAGTGTACAAAGCAACTCTGCCAGGGGGGAGGAACGTGGCAATCAAGCGGCTCTCCGGCGACTACGGCCAGATGGAGAGGGAGTTCCAGGCCGAGGTAGAAGCTCTTTCCAGAGCTCAACACAGCAACCTGGTTCTGCTTCAAGGTTACTGCAAGATTGGGAGTGACAGACTTCTGATCTACTCGTACATGGAGAATGGAAGCTTGGACTACTGGCTTCACGAGAAGGTCGAAGGAGGATCTACGCTGGATTGGCGCAAAAGGCTTCGAATAGCACAAGGAGCAGCGAGGGGATTGGCGTACTTGCACCAGTCATGCGATCCCCACATACTGCACCGCGACATCAAGTCGAGCAACATCCTGCTCGACGAAATGTTCGAAGCTCACCTGGCCGATTTCGGCCTTGCTCGGCTCATTCTGCCGTATGACACGCATGTCACCACGGATTTGGTCGGCACTTTGGGCTACATCCCACCTGAGTATGGCCAGTCCTCGGTTGCCACCTTCAAGGGTGACATATATAGCTTCGGCGTCGTTCTTCTGGAGTTGCTCACCGGGAAGAGGCCACTGGACATGTGCAAGCCCAAAGGTGGGAGGGAGTTGGTGTCGTGGGTTGTTCAGATGAAGAAGGAGAAGAGGGAGGCAGAGGTGTTCGATCCGTGTATCCACGAGAAGGCGGTCGAGCGCCAGCTGCTGCAGATGCTTGAGATCGCTTGTCTTTGCTTGAGTGACTCCCCCAAGCTGAGGCCTTCGACAAAGATGCTTGTTCAATGGCTTGATAGCATTGGTGTTTGAGTAAGGTTATCTTCTTCCATCATGCAGATTGGAGCTCTCTTTTTGTGCTTGCTGACCGCTTGAGAATGCTGGTGCATTTTGTTCTGGGGTTGGGGTTGCATGGCTTGATAACCTAGGTATGCACATATGTCTTTAGTTAAACATTTGATGAAATAATGAGGGGGTAGATACAGATTTTGGATTCATGACCTGCCTTAAGACCCTGAGAAAGATCTTTATTGGGAGATCAGAAATCTTAAAAGCTCAATATAAACTTACAAGGCATTTTATTTATCTCAGTGATTTTGATTAGATAATAGTTACCTGGGTGGTTTCATTAAGGAACCCTTATTGAATTGGAAACCTAATATGAACTTTGATGATGCCACTTTTGCAGAGGGAGGAGTTCCTTCATTACCAATACAGGTATGTCGCAAGGAAATGATCCAAGTTACTCTCAAGAAGATGACAAAGTCTACACTGTATCATTAAGCACTCGTCTATGGTAATTGGTAGGAAGATTTCCATGAAGTAGGAGATAATAGTGACAAAGATGTTCTTTTTTGTATCTCATGTTTGAAATGTTCTTAGATTTTTTGTAATTAAGAATATCATGTAGCTTATGATGAACAAGAATATTAACTGAAGCTGCATTCCTTTTCCTTAAATATTAAGGAACCATATGAAAATGTGGAACAATAAGTGCATGATTGAGCAATAATATATATTTATATATTAGACTATACTATACTATTATGCTATACTATGTTTATAAGGACAAATAGGTAAGAAAGGTTTCTTCATTGCGTATTTGGATGCCCAAGCTTTGTGCTGATATGTTCGACCAACGGTCGGGGATCTTTGCGGGTACCACGATTTCGAGGCAATCACGCTTCGGGTAGGTTTACCGAGTAGATGAACGTACTCCTCCGAATCCACCGGGTATCGGCCACCGCCGACCTTCCCCCTTCTGTCTGGTGTTAATCGACCGACGGTTTATTTGATCTTTCTTATTCTGGTTTTCTTGGCGCCGCTGATTGATTGCTTTCCAATCATTGATTCGTGGAGGTCTGAGACCCTTAGGAACCCTGACGACCGAGATATTGCCGTAGCCGTGCCGAAGGTGGCGGTTCCTATCTCTCAACAGCCCTAGAATTGATTGGACGAGGTTAACGACTCCGCTCTGTGGCAGGACTGGATCTTCCCACTCTCATAATCTTCGAACCATCCTCTCTCTCTCTCTCTCTCTCTCTCTCTCTCTCTCTCTCTCTCTCTCTCTCTCTCTCGCTTAGTCGACCAATCGGTGCCCCGTTGGTAATCTTCGAAAAGGTTTCTTGTTTGCTTTTGAGATAGTAAGGGATTGCTTTTGACAGTTCAAATACTCGTTTAATCTTTTTTTGGTGGGAAAGCTCAAATTTTAGGATTTCGACAAGGAAAAAATGATTGAAGTTGTCGAAAGAAGAACGAAAGATTAAATATTGCAGATTCAACTGATTTGGATCGAATGTAGGGTTCCAGTATATTGTTGGACGACGCGAAAGGTGTTCCATTTCTTGAATTCCTCGGTAAATGGTGGTGTGCTTTAGTGCGTCTTCATTTGTTTTCCGTGCAACTGGTTTTTTACACCTGAATGTGCATGCATTATATTGTTTTGCTTATGATGGTGTTGTTGCTTTGTTGTTTGATTGCAACGAGGTCGATCATCTTCACATTTCTAAGTAAGGCCCAACAAATTGGACTTGAGGTCTCTCTTAACTTCATTCTTCTGCTGTCTCTGAGCGTCCAGTTCAAGGCAATGGGTGTAACGTTTCTATTTTTGAAGTCCTTCAACATGTTCTTGTTGATTTACCAACCTAGCATTCTTCACAACTTATGCTCTTTCAGTACTTCTCTAGGTTGAGATTCATTGTCAGGTTTGAAATTCATTAGTAAAGAAGTGGTCTTTCTTAAGTTCCCTGTTTCTTGGTCATTCTTATGCCTCGGGCACATTCAGTACCAACTGATGGATTCAAGCCAACTTTCTTTTAAATTAATAAGGTAGTTTACTCTCTTCCAGAACCTTGATTAAATCATAAAGCCTGGATGAAGTAAACAATATGTATGCCTCCTTTTATATTGCCCTCTATTTCCGATACTTCGTATATGGGATGTAGACTTTGTACAGCATTGGAATCTCAGAAATTGAAAAAATATATACAACAGAAGAAAGTAATTGTTGATCCTTTCTCTTTTCTGTAGCCAACTCATCTTTTAGACTTGTGCAACAAAAACTACTAAAATATTTAGTCTCTTGGAAACATATTTTTCCATCCTCTAAACTCATGAATTTTGAGCTTGAGATTTTGTGAGACTTTTTAACTTAATTCGTTGAAATATGGATGGAAAAGTATAATATTCCATTTTTTTGCAATTTAAGTTTAGTTTTGTTGGAGTTTTGTTAGAATCCATCCTGTGCTTATCTTGTCGAAGCTGTTTTTTGCAGGTAGTGTTTGATTATGGTTGTTGGTTTTTATACTAGATGCAACTTCTACTAATTGATGAATAAAATGGGAAATTTTGGATTATTAGGTGTTTCATTCTTTGCAGCCCTTGGGTTTCTCCTTTAGGTAGGGAGGTAAGTTTTTCATCACTCTTCCCTGATAAGTGATCCATTCAGTCTTAATGTGTTTCTTCAAATTTTTGTAATTTTCAGTCTCACTGTTGTTACTCATGTCCTTGTTGCAAATCAATCATAGAGTTCATATTTGATTAGCAAGATAACTCAAACCTAAAATATCATGCTCATTTATACCTTTATTTATCATCCTTGCTTCTGTTTTCATACAAAAGAATCATTTAATTATTTCTACTTCATCTGATGATGGGTGTTATAAGATTTATACACTTCTTGGGGTGTGTCTGCTTGTGCTATATGGCCATTATGACTGGTTGCAGGTATGCTCTGACTTAGATGAGTGGGTTATCTCATAACATGTGTACATGACAAGGTTTAAAATCTCATGGTATACTACCTGTACCAGGCGGTATCTGCTGGAGTGTTACATGATCAGTCTAGCGGTATACAGTGATTCAGGGCAAACTAGCCTTCAATGCTTTAAATGAAACAGTTCAAGTATTGAACTGGTCCAGCTTGTGATTTTAATGGTATATTGCCTGTACCAGGGGGTATATGCTGGACTGGTATGTCGACAGTCAACTACCAGGCAGTATTCAGCGATTCAGGTCAAACCAGTCTTCAATGCTTTATTTAAATCATACTAGTTAAACAGTTGATTAGTCCAGTTTGTGATTTTCAAACTGATTCAAGCTTGAACTGGCTAGCGGTTCAACTTTAGTTAGAATCTAGGGTCTGTTTCTGTTCAATCTTCCTTCCAAAGCTGTCAAGCAGTGGCCGTCACTGAGAAGTGGAGAGAATTGTAGGAGAACTGGAAAGAAGAGGAAGAAGAGGGTGAAAAAGGATGAAAAGGGTAGAAGACACTTGTTTATTGGAGGTTGTCCTTTTTTTTTAGAAATGGCTGGTATAATTGGTAAATGATACTATGGTGGTCCAGCTAGGGAGCAGTATGATACCTGTGATGAAAGATTAATCTTTGGCACAGGATGAATGCATCAGATGTTCTGAAACATGAAATACTCCAGAAAATGTCTGAAACTGAGAATCCTTCTATTGACCTACATGTATAATCTTGATACGAAATCATATTGGTCAAACTTAAATACTGATTAATTTCGGGTACAGGAATTCTTCTATAAGGCTTGCCATGACTACCAATTATTTTTAGGGTCTAGAACTACTTTCTTTTCAATAGTTTGGCAACAGTATTCAGCATATTGAATATGTACATATATATTTTTCATGGCTGCCACTTTTACTGAGCTTTATCTGTTGTCAGTTTTAAGCTTTCTCTAACATCAGAGGTAGAAAGACGCAGGAAGTATATACAAAATTGTGTCAGTAATTGCTTCTGCTTGCTTTCTCAATTTTTTTTTAAAATTTGTTTGTTGGTTGGATTTGCCACAACTATATGTTAATCTCCTTTCTTGCAGGGATGCATCTGGAAAGTTCAATCCCCGGAAAACAGTTCTTGTTTTAAATGCATTTGACAAGGCTGCAGGCCTCGACGTTCTAAAATATGAATATTTTTTAAGAAAATTACCCTATATAAAACTCAAATTGACACCGATGTATATGAATATATATTGTAAACGCTATGTAGGAAACTTTCGTACATGATATGCACACATTCCAAGTCGCAGGACCACCAACATGCATCAACTGACACATCCGTCATCATCAGTTACTTCCCGTAAGGAGAACGACGTTGAGTAGCATTTAGGTTGACGGCCACCACCGGCACCGCCGCAAGCAGCACAACCTCCCTCCTTTCTCCTCCCAATGGAGTACGAAGGCTTCCACGAGGCCTTCCCTTCGCAGGTATACATAGATAGAGACGTAGTTTTGACCCTCGTCCCTTCGTTCTTAACGAATAAATCCATCCTCAAAAGACAATCTTAACTGACTTGATCGTCGGAGGGGTCGGGTGGAGTTCATCCGACCCGACCTGTGTGCAGGTACGAAGGCGGAGCGTCCCGAGTCGGACCCGGTCCCGGAGCCTTCTCCCAGCCAGCAGACGCCATCTCCGTGGAGTCAAGACCAACTCCCCCAGTCGCCCCGTCAGACCCAAAAGTCGGGCAGTTGGATCCCCTCCCCTCCGGGCCCGAATCAGGCCGTGTCAGCCCCGAGGCCGCGGCGCGAAGTTAGACACAAACAGATTGGCGCTAGAAGGAGGGCCCAGATGTCGAGGGATGACCTAGCAGACCAAGGCCAGTGCTTGGGAGAGGGGCTCTACCCGAGGGGGACTCTGGCCGAAGGCTCCCCCCCGGTGAACTGAGGGCGGACGATCCCGTCGCAACTTTCGAGCGCTATTGGTGCCTGTTCAACGACCCGGGTCTACTCCTGCCCGAAGGCGCTCCAGTCGCCCCTTCGCCGGTGACCTCCAAGGCTTTTCAAGACCTCACCTACCAGGTCCGAACCTTGGCAGAAATGGTGCAAACCGTCATCCCGTTCGTTTCGTGATCAACAAAAACCCCCCGGCGGCTCTGCCACACCAATAGCCCGTGCCGCCCGCTTAGGCTCACACGATGCCCCCTGCGCTCCCGCTCTCGCCCACGACTCAACCAGTCCCAGAAAGAGAATGAACCGCAGGAAACTCGGGCAGTCGACCCGACCCCGAGGTGGTATCCTCGGATTCTGCTGACTCCTTTCGAGCCCAGCTTCACTCCATCAGCCTGCGGCTCGACGAAGTGCAGAGGGAAGTCCGCAAGTCAAGGGAGGAGCAAGGGGAAGATACCCACCAGGGGTCCCCGTTCGTGATCGAGATACAGGAACAACCGGTGCCTCCAAACTTCTGCCTCCCCTCCCTTGACGCCTACGACGGCGCCGCTGATCCGGCGAACCATGTCGCTGCCTTCCGAGCTCAGATGGCGCTATATGGGACTTTGGATGCGTTGATGTGCCGGGCGTTCCCCACGACGTTAAGGGGGTCTGCCCGCGCCTGGTTCAGCGCCCTGAAAGCTGGGACGATCGCCTCCTTCGACCAACTCGCCAGAGAATTCGAGCTTCACTTCCTAGCGCATACTCGCCCCAAGCCTTCCGTCGCTCTCCTCCTCGGGCTGAATCAAAAGGAGGACGAGCCTCTCTCCTGTTTCGTGGATCGTTTCACTACTGAGATACGGGGGCTACCGGACGCTCACCCTTCTTTATTGATGCAGGCGTTTATGGTAGAGCTTCGTCCCTCGAGATTTCTCTGGTCTCTTGTGGAGCGACCTCCCGGCTCGGTGACGGAAATGCTTCAGCGAGCCGGTCAATACGTCTCGGCGGAAGCCTGGATGTCTGGGAGATGAGAGGAGCACAAAAGGGGCCGGCCGGAACCACCCCGGGGGCAGCAACCCACACAACCAAGGCGTAGGTTGGATCGGTCCGACCCCGCCACGCCAAGACCTCTGCTCCCCGCACTGGGCACGTCCCGGACACAAGTATTCCTCCAAATAAAGGAGAAGGGGTTGCTCAGAACCCCCCACCCAATGACAAATCTGTGGGAGCTGGCGGATCGTACTCGGTATTGTTGTTTCCATCGACAGAATGGACATGATACTGAGGAATGCTGCGAGCTGAAGTGGCAGATCGAGGAGCTGATACGTAGGGGGCACTTGGGCCGGTATCTTCGGCGTGATGACGAATCTTCCCCCCATCCTGAGGGTCCCATTGAACGGCATATTGACGTGATCACGGGCGGCCCAGCGTCTGGAGGAAATAGCATGTCCGGACGTAAGGCGTATGCTCGCTGCTTCGACCGAGGAGCACCGCCGGCCCCCCGAGCCGGAAATCACGTTCCCAGCCGAGGGGACCGGCCAACTCGAGCATGACGATGTGCTGGTGGTATCCGCCAGGAATGCCAACGCGCAAGTAAAAAGGATTATGGTCGACACCGGAAGCTCGGTCGATGTGCTATACCTAGATGCTTTCTAGAAGCTCGGACTGCCCGAGGACATCATGGAGCTGATGCATTCGGCGCTCACCGGATTCACCGGTAACTCGGTTTCACCACTGGGAGCGGTCACCTTGCCCTTAACTCTCGGGGATGCGCCGAAGTCAAAGACGATGATGGCGACCTTCTTGGTGGTCGACCTCCCCACCGCGTACAATGCGATTTTAGGGCGACCCACCCTCAACAAATTCAGGGCGATCATCTCTACTTACCATCGGACCGTGAAATTCCCGACCCGTGCTGGAGTCGGGGAAGTGCGGGGAAGCCCCCGCGAGTCCAGACAGTGCTACTTGACGGCAGTCTCCCTGCACAAGAGAGGAAGGCCCGAACGCCCCCTGTCCGACCCCCGAGAAACGAAGAAGATGACCAAACGCCCCGAGCCGGCGAAATCCACCATCGATTTGCCCTTGCAACAGGGTCGTCCTGATCGGATGATTAAAGTCGGTTCGGAGCTTCCCGAGCAGGAACGGGCTTAGCTCATCAACTTTCTCCAGAGTAATGTCGATGTCTTTGCCTAGACGCCAGCCGACATGCCTGGCGTCGACCAAGAGGTATCTCAGCATCACCTGAGCATTTCCCCCACCGCACGTCCGGTAAAGCAGAGACCTCGTCAACTCGCTCCCGAACGGTAACTCGCTGTCCAAGAGGAGGTGGAGCGACTCCTGGAGGCAGGCTTCATCGAAGAAATCAAATACCCCCGATGGCTATCAAATGTAGTCCTCGTAAAGAAATCTAATGGGAGTTGGAAGATATGTGTTGATTACATCGATCTCAACTGTGCATGCCCAAAGGATTGTTACCCACTCCCGAGGATCAACCAGTTGGTCGATGCAACGGCCAGACACGCCCGTTTCTCATTCATGGACACCTTCTCCGGCTACAACCAGATCAGGATGGCTCCCGAAGACCAAGAACACACGGCTTTCCTCACTGGTCAGGGGGTCTACTTCTACAAGGTCATGCCGTTTGGGTTGAAGAACGCTGGAGCCACCTACCAGAGAACCGTGAATAAGATCTTCGCCCGTCAGATAGGGCGAAACATGGAAGTCTACATCGACGATATGATAGTAAAGAGCCGAACAGGCTCGACCCACCTGACCAATCTGGCAAAGACATTCGCCACCCTGAGGGAGTACGGCATGCGCCTCAATCCCGCCAAGTGCGCATTTGGTGTCAGTTCAGGCAGATTCCTCGGGTTCATCGTGCATGAAAGAGGAATCGATGCGAACCTGGAGAAGGTCCAGGCAATCATTGACATGCAAGCACCTCGGACGGTCAAGGACCTCCAGCGCCTTAACGGGAGGCTCGCTGCTCTATCTCGGTTCCTATCCCGATCGGGAGACCGATGCCTCCCTTTCTTCCGAGCCCTGAAGGATCCCTCGTGCACCTGAAGCGACATCTGGCCAGCCTCCCTCACCTTGCCTCGGTCTCCCCCAAAGAGAAGCTCGGTGTCTACCTAGCCGCCTCCCAGCACGCAGTGAGTTTCGTAATGGTTCGGGAGGCCTCCGGGGAACAGCTGCCGGTTTACTACACCAGTCATGTTCTGAAAGGACCAGAGGAGCGTTACCCGCCCATCGAGAGGTTGGCGCTGGCTCTCGTGTTGATGGCCCGGAAGCTGCGCCCATACTTTCAAACCCATCTGATCGAGGTAATCATTGATCAACCCCTCCGACAGGTTTTGTCGAAGTTTGATGTGGCAGGTCGCCTCCTCAAATGGTCGGTGGAGCTAGCCGAGTTCGACTTGCGATACAAGTCGAGAGCCGCCATTAAAGCACAAGCGGTGGTCGACTTCATCTTGGAGTTGACTCGGTCTGAGGAGGGGGGACCCGATCCGGATGAAGAAGAGTGGGTCTTGCAGGTAGACGGGTCATCCGGGTCGAAGGGCGCCAGAGTCGGACTGGTATTAGAGGCTCCCGACGGGCACACGTTCGAGCGCTTCTTCCGCTTTGGCTTCGAGGCCACCAACAATAAGGCGGAATACGAGGCGCTCCTGGCAGGCCTCAGACTGGCCGTCGAAATGCAGGTGGGCGCCGTACTCATCCTCACCGACTCAGCTCATCGCCAAGCACCTTAGCGAGGGGTACGAAGCTCGGGACCTGACCATGTCGAAGTACTTGGCGGAGGTAAGGGCCCTCGTTACCAGCTTTACTCGCTTCACATTATCCAGAGTGCCATGAAGTCAGAACGAGCGAGCAGATGCATTAGCAAAGCTAGCCTCAAGATCGGCCCCCGGAGTGGAGCCCGAGGTTGAGGAGCTTCCCTGCCGTGCAATTGCCACCATCGAGGTGGTCGAACTTGGTGCCCCGACGACGTGGGTTCAGGAGATGCTGCAGTATAAGCGGGACGGCACGATTCCCGCTGATGGAGTCGCGGCCCGACGTCTGCGCCGTACCCAGGCCTGGTACTGTGAGATTGGTAGCTGACTATACACGAGGTCGTTCTCGCGCCCTCTTCTACATTGCCTGGATCCTGACGAGACTCAGTCGGCTCTCGTCGAGGTCCATGACGGGATCTGCGGGGTACACGTCGCCGCGCGCACCCTAGCGTTCAAGGTGCTTCGCCAAGGCTATTACTGGCCCACTCTGTCTCGGGATGCAAGGGCTTACGTGCGATGGTGCGATGCGTGTCAGCGGCACGCGCAAGCCCCTCAGCACCCGACAGTCCCGCTCACTCCCATAGACTACGCGTGGCCCTTCGTGCAGTGGGGAATGGACCTTCTCGGGCCGTTCCCCCTAGCCTCGGGGCAGCGGAGATATATTATTGTCAGCATTGACTACTTCACCAAGTGGGTCGAGGCGGAGCTATTGGCAACAATCATAGAACTTCAAGTTGAGCGCTTTGTGTGGAGGAATATTGTGACCCGGTTCGGCCTGCCTAAGGTCATCATCACTGACAACGGGACTCAGTTCGCTAGCTCCCAATTCAGGGAGTTCTGTGCAACTTACCGGATACAGCTGAGATTCAGTTCGATGGCCCATCCCCAAACCAACGGCCTGACGGAGGTGACCAATCGGTCGATCCTGGATGGACTTAGGAAAAGGACCCTCGCAGCCCAATCCAGCTGGGTCGATGAGTTGCTGAGCATTCTATGGTCCCTATGGACCACACCTAAAACTGCAACCAGTGAGTCCCCTTACAGCCTGACCTTTGGCACCGAAGCCATCCTGCTGGTTGAGGTGGTCATCCTCACCCCTCGGGTCGAAGCCTTTCATGAAGCGACGTCGGTCGATGGGATTCGAGCTGGATTGGACCTACGCGAGGAACGCAGAACCGACGCTCACCTGAGAGCCCTCTCCTACAAAAGGGCTATCGCCAGGACTTACAACAGAACGGTGTGTCCTCGGCCCATCGGGTTAGGTGACTTGGTTTTACGCAAAGCCGAAGTAAGCGACCTGACCCGAACGCATGGTAAGCTTGCTCCCAAGTGGGAAGGACCTTACTGTTGGGCTAAGAGCCCAATTCAGCCCTTATGGGCTTTAGTAGCCCATAGCTCTCTTTATTAACCTTAAACCCTAATTCACCTAATCTCTAATTATATATAGGGGCTATGGTGGCTGCGAAATTAGGAGATTAACATCGCAGCAAGGGGCAAAAATTTGCAGCAATATTAGGGATTCAAAGAGAGGAGAAAAGGGCAGAAAAACAAGAGAAAAAGAAAGGGAAGAAGACAAGGAAAACACAGAAATTGTTCTCACTCATCCAAACAATTTCTCATTTCAGGTTAGATCAGATCTTCAGTGAATTCTTCTGTGATTTCTTGAGGAGGTTTTGGATATTGTGCATAGTGACGTGATCCTTGTATCCCAGTTATTCTCTTGAGATTATTGCTTGAGTTTTAGGCAAGAGATTCGAGAATTGTACATTCATTATTTCTATAGTGGATTTTCTCTGGTTTGCCCCGTGGTTTTTACCCTTCACATTGAAGGGGTTTTCCATGTAAATCTTGGTGTTCTATTTGATTGTGATTTCTGTTTAATACCGCTGTGTGTTATGGCCTGCTAGTATTTGTTCTTATACAAAAGTTATTGTTTATTGCCTATCCTCCTTTTCATTTCCCCATCAACTGGTATCAGAGCAAGGTTTTGGTGATTTAACTTTTGTATTTGAACATGGAGGCTGGTAATGTTTCTCGCATGATTAGTTTGAACGGAAACAATTGGATGATATGGAAACCAAGAATGGAAGATCTCTTGTATTGCAAAGATTTGTATGGACCTTTGCAAGGGGATAGTGAAAAATCCATAACTATGACAGATGATGAATGGAAGAGATTAGATCGAAAAACGATTGGATTTATTCGACAGTAGCTCGATGATAGTGTCTTTCATCATGTTTCTACTAAAAGTTCTGCATATTCTCTTTGGAAAAAAAGTTAGAAGGTCTCTATGAAAGAAAAACAGCTGGCAACAAAGCCTTTTTGATCAGAAAACTTGTGAACCTAAAATATAAAGAGGGTGCTTCTATTGCTGAGCATTTGAATGAAATTCAGAGTATTACTAACCAGTTATCTTCTATGAAAATATCTCTTGATGATGAGTTGTAGGCATTGTTACTTCTCATTTCATTGCCAGAAAGTTGGGAGACACTAGTGATTTCCCTCAGTAATTCTGTGCCAGATGGTATTGTTACCATGAGTTAAGTAACAAGCAGTTTGTTGAATGAGGAGTTGAGAAGAAAGACCTCAGTAGTATCTCAGATTGATTCACAGGCACTTATCTCAGAGAACAGAGGAAGGTCAAGGTCTAAAGATAGAAGCGGTTCATGTTGGGCTGAGAGCCCAGTTCAGCCCATATGGGCTTTAGCAGCCCATAGCTCTCTTTATTAACCTTAAACCCTAATTTACCTAATCTCTAATTATATATAGGGGCTATGGTGGCTGCGAAATTATGAGATTAACATCGCAGCAAGGGGCAGAAATTTGTAGCAACATTAGGGATTCAAAGAGAGGAGAAAAGGGCAGAAAAATAAGAGAAAAAGAAAGGGAAGAAGACAAGGAAAACTCAGAAATTGTTCTCACTCATCCAAACAGTTTCTCATCTCAGGTTAGATCAGATCTACAGTGAGTTTTTCTGTGATTGCTTGAGCGAGGTTTTGGATATTGTGCACAGTGACGTGATCCTTGTATACCAGTTATTCTCTTGTGATTGTTGCTTGGGTTTTGGGCAAGAGATTCGAGAATGGTACATTCATTATTTCTATAGTGGATTTTCTCAGGTTTACCCCGTGGTTTTTACCCTTCACGTTTAAGGGGTTTTCCATGTAAATCTTGGTGTTCTATTTGATTGTGATTTCTGTTTAATACCGTTGTGTGTTACGGCCTGCTAGTATTTGTTCTTATACAAAAGTTATTGTTTATTGCCTATCCTCCTTTTCATTTCCCCATCAACTGGTATCAGAACAAGGTTTTGGTGATTTAACTTTTGTATTTGAATATGGAGGCTGGTAATGTTTCTCGCATGATTAGTTTGAACGGAAATAATTGGATGATATGGAAACCAAGAATGGAAGATCTCTTGTATTGCAAAGATTTGTATGGACCTTTGCAAGGGGATAGTGAAAAATTCATAACTATGACAGATGATGAGTGGAAGAGATTAGATCGAAAAACGATTGGATTTATTCGACAGTGGCTCGATGATAGTATCTTTCATCATGTTTCTACTGAAAGTTCTGCATATTCTCTTTGGAAAAAGTTAGAAGGTCTCTATGAAAGAAAAACAACTGGCAACAAAGCCTTTTTTATCAGAAAACTTGTGAACCTAAAATATAAAGAGGGTGCTTCTATTGCTGAGCATTTGAATGAAATTCAGAGTATTACTGACCAGTTATCTTCTATGAAAATGTCTCTTGATGATGAGTTGCAGGCATTGTTACTTCTCAGTTCATTGCCAGAAAGTTGGGAGACACTGGTGGTTTCCCTCAGTAATTCTGCGCCAAATGGTATTGTTACCATGAGTCAAGTAATAAGCAGTTTGTTGAATGAGGAGTTGAGAAGAAAGACGTCAACAGTATCTCAGATTGATTCACAGGCACTTATCTTAGAGAACAGAGGAAGGTCAAGGTCTAAAGATAGAAGCAGTTCACGCATAGGTAGAAGCAAGTCAAGATCAAGGAAAGATATTGTTTGCTATAACTATATTGAGAAAGGACATTATAAGAATTAGTGTAAGCAACCTAAGAAGAGTAAGAAAAAGGTAAAAGAAGTGGAGTCTACAGAGTCAAAAGAAAATACCACAGCTACAATGCAGGTTGGTGATTATTTGATTTTGTCTCCATCTGATGATATTTTTTCTTGTGTGTGTCAGGATCTCGAGTGGATAATTAACACAGGAGCTTCTTATCATGCTACACCACGGAGGGAGTTTTTTACTACGTACAGGTCTGGAAATTTTGGTGTTGTCAAGATGGGCAACCATGGCACAGCAGATATCATTGGTATGGGTGACATCCATATAAAGACCAATCTTGGATGCAAATTGGTGCTTAAGGATGTAAGGCATGTGGTTGACTTGAGGCTGAATCTAATTTCAGTTGGAAGATTAGATGATGAAGGCTATGATAGCAGGTTTCACAAAGGGCAATGGAAACTCAGTAAGGGTTCTCTTGTTATAGCTAATGGAAAGAAATGTCACACTTTGTACAGGTTGTAGGCTAAAGCTTGTGGTGAACAGTTAAATGCCACAGAGAAAGACTTCAGCATGGAGTTGTGGCATAGGCGATTGGGACACATGAGCGAAAGGACTGCAAGCTCTTTCCAAGAGAGAGGTATTGCTGACCTCGAGGTATACGTTTGAACCCTTGTATCGATTGTTTAGTTGGTAAACAACATAGAGTTTCATTTGCTAGTCCCGCTGTCTAGAAAAATGCATGCCTTGGACCGTGTTTATACAGATGTATGTGGTCCTTTGAGGACAAAAACTCCTAATGGTTCTACTAATGTTCTTGGCATCAGTGGTGCACTTTACTTTGTTACTTTTATAGATGACTATTCCAGGAAAGTTTGGGCCTATGCTTTGAAGACCAAGGATCAGGTTATTGGTGTCTTCAAAGAGTTTCATGCCAGAGTTGAAAGGGAGACAGAAAGACAGTTGAAATGCATAAGATCGATAATGGTGGTGAGTATACAGATTGTTTGATGATTATTGCAGGTCACATGGCATCCAAAGCATGAGATGGCAGTTCTGGTACACCTCAAAGATAATGCAATTGCAGAGAGGATGAACCGTATCATCATGGAAAAGATCAGATGTATGCTTTCACAGGCAAAGCTACCCAAAAGGTTTTGGGATGAGGCTTTGAGGATTGCAGCTTGATGTGATCAACTTATCTCCTGTACAGCCCTAGATGTTGATGTTGCGAGCATGTTTGGTCGAGGAAAGATGTTTCCTATAAGCATTTGAGAGTATTTAGTTGTCGTGCATTTGCACATATTCCAGATAATGAAAGGTCCAAGCTGGATGGTAAGACAAAAGAATGTATTTTTCTTGGCTACTCACATGATCAATTTGGTTATAGGCTTTGGGATCCAGAAAAGCAAAATGTGTTTAGAAGCAGAGATGTGGTCTTCTTTGATGATCAAACCCTTGAGGATTTGAAGAAGAAGGCACCAGCCAAGACTTCTGCAGAAGGAAATGCAGATTATGACCCAGTTATTCCTCCAATATATCAGGGTGATGGGGGAGATGTGCAGGAAGATGGTGTAGAGCCAGATATTAATCTACTGCGAGGACATGTTGAGCAAGAAGAAGTTGAGGCGACTTCCCGTAGAACCTCAATTGAGAAGATCTTCTAGACAACATTAGCCTTCCAGAAGATACTCTCTGAGATGAATATGTGATGCTTACTGATCATGGTGAACAAGAGAGTTACCAGAAGCGATTGAAAGTGAGCGAGAAAAAAAATGTGGCTAGTTGCTATGCGAGGAAGAGATAGATGCTCTACAGAAGAATCATACATATGATTTGGTGCAACTTCCACGAGGAATGAAGTCCTTGAAGAACAAGTGGGTTTTCAGTTGAAGACTCAAGAATATTGTTCTCAACCAAAGTACAAAGCCGATTGGTTGTGAAAGGCTTTGGTTAAAAGAAAGGTATTGACTTTGAAGAGATTTTTCTCCTATTATTAAAATGTCTTCTATTCGTGTTGCTCTAGGTATTGCTGCTAGCCAGGACTTGGAGGTGGAGCAGTTAGATGTGAAGACAGCTTTCCTTCATGGTGATTTGGAGGAGGAAATTTATATGGAGCAACCAAAGGTTTCAAAGTCAAAGGTAAAGAAAATTTTGTCTGCAAGTTAAGAAAGAGTTTGTATGGATTGAAGCAAGCTCCAAGACAGTGATACAGAAAGTTTGATTCATTTATGATTGAAAATGGATACAAAAGAACGGCTTCAGATCATTGTGTGTATATCAAACGGTTTGGAGAGAATTTTATTATTCTCTTACTTTATGTTGATGATATGCTTATCCTTGGTAAAGATATGTGTATAATTGACAGGTTGAAGAAGGAACTGAGTGAGTCATTTGCAATGAAGGACATGGGGCCAAAGAAAGCAAATCTGGGCATGCAGATTTCTCGTGATAGGAAAAACAAAAGATTTGGTTGTCACAAGAGAAATACATCGAGAAGGTATTAGAAAGGTTCAGTATGAGCAATGCAAAGCCAGTTGGTTCTCCTCTTTCAGGTCACTTCAAGTTGTGCTCGAAGCAGTCCGTCAAGTGATGAAGAGAAGGAGAAAATGCAAGAGGTTCCTTATGCTTCAGTAGTTGGAAGTTTAATGTATGCAATGGTATGTACGAGGCCGGACATCGCATATGCAGTGGGTGTTACTTGTAGATTTCTTGCAAATCCAGGCAAAGAGCACTGGGCAGCAGTGAAGTGGATATTGAGATATCTCAAAGGAAGCTCTAAGGTTTGTTTAAGCTTTGGAGGTGGACCACATGTGTTAGTGAGTTACACAGATACAGATATGGCCAGGGATATTGATACAAGGAAATCTACATTAGGTTTTGTACTTACTTTTGCAGGGGGAGCTGTGTCATGGCAATCCAGATTGCAAAGGTGTATTGCTCTCTCCACCACAGAGGCATAATATATTGCTTTTCTGAGAGGTTTGTAAAGAAATGTTATGGATGAAAGAATTCTTACAAGAATTGGGGCTGAAACAGAAAAATTATGTGGTGTATTATGACAGCCAGAGTGCCATCCATTTATGTAAGAACCTAGTTTTTCATTCTAAGTCAAAGCATATAGATGTCAGATATCACTGGATTCGAAATGTACTTGAAGAGAAGCAGTTGCAACTTCAGAAAATTCATACAGATGATAATGGAGAAGATATGTTAACAAAGACTTTACCAAAAGAGAGACAGGAGATGTGCCGACAGTTGGTCGGCATGGATTTACACTGAGTCATGGGATAGCCTCCCTTATGGGCTGAAGGGGGAGGTTGTTGGGCTGAGAGCCCAGTTCAGCCCATATGGGCTTTAGCAGCCCATAGCTCTCTTTATTAACCTTAAACCCTAATTCACCTAATCTCTAATTATATATAGGGGCTATGGTGGCTGCGAAATTAGGAGATTAACATCGCAGCAAGGGGCAGAAATTTGCAACAACATTAGGGATTCAAAGAGAGGAGAAAAGGGCAAAAAAATAAGAGAAAAAGAAAGGGAAGAAGACAAGGAAAACTCAGAAATTGTTCTCACTCATCCAAACAGCTTTCTCATCTCAAAGTTAGATCGGATCTACAAAGTGAGTTTTTCTGTGATTGCTTAAGCGAGGTTTTGGATATTGTGCACAGTGACATGATCCTTGTATCCCAGTTATTCTCTTATGATTGTTGCTTGGGTTTTGGGCAAGAGATTCGAGAATGGTACATTCATTATTTCTATAGTGGATTTTCTCAGGTTTACCCCGTGGTTTTTACCCTTCACGTTGAAGGGGTTTTCCACGTAAATCTTGGTGTTCTATTTGATTGTGATTTCTGTTTAATTCCGTTGTGTTACGGCCTACTAGTATTTGTTCATAGACAAAAGTTATTGTTTGTTACCTATCCTTTTATTTTCTCCCATCAGTTTACGCATAGGTAGAAGCAAGTCAAGATCAAGGAAAGATATTGTTTGCTATAACTGTAGTGAGAAAGGACATTATAAGAATAAGTGTAAGCAGCCTAAGAAGAGCAAGAAAAAGGAAAAAGAAGTGGAGTCTACAGAGTCAAAAGAAAATACCACAGCTACAGTGCAGGTTGGTGATTATTTGATTTTGTCTTCATCTGATGATATTTTTTCTTGTGTGTGTCAGGATCTCGAGTGGATAATTGACACAGGAGCTTCTTATCATGCAACACCACAGAGGGAGTTTTTTACTACGTACAGGTCTGGAAATTTTGGTGTTGTCAAGATGGGCAACCATGGCATAGCAGATATCATTGGCATGGGTGACATCCATATAAAGACCAATCTTGGATGCAAATTGGTGCTTAAGGATGTGAGGCATGTGGTTGACTTGAGGCTGAATCTAATTTCAGTTGGAAGATTAGATGATGAAGGCTATGATAGCAGGTTTCACAAAGGGCAATGGAAACTCAATAAGGGTTCTCTTGTTATAGCTAATGGAAAGAAATGTCACACTTTGTACAGGTTGTAGGCTAAAGCTTGTGGTGACCAGTTAAATGCCATAGAGAAAGACTTCAGCATGGAGTTGTGGCATAGGCGATTGGGACACATGAGCGAGAAAGGACTGTAAGCTCTTTCCAAGAGAGAGGTATTGCCTGACCTCAAAGGTATACATTTGAACCCTTGTATCGATTGTTTAGCTGGTAAACAACATAGAGTTTCATTTGCTAGTCCTGCTTTGTCTAGAATAATGCATGCCTTGGACCGTGTTTATACAGATGTATGTGGTCCTTTGAGGACAAAAACTCCTAATGGTTCTACTAATGTTCCTGGGATCAGTGGTGCGCTTTACTTTGTTACTTTTATAGATGACTATTCCAGGAAAGTTTGGGCCTATGCTTTGAAGACCAAGGATCAGGTTATTGGTGTCTTCAAAGAGTTTCATGCCAGAGTTGAAAGGGAGACAGAAAAGACAAATAAATGCATAAGATCGATAATGGTGGTGAGTATACAGGATTGTTTGATGATTATTGCAGGTCATATGACATCCAGCATGAGATAACAGTTCCTAGTACACCTCAGCATAATGCAATTATAGAGAGGATGAACCGTACCATCATGGAAAAGATCAGATGTATTCTTTCACAGGCAAAGCTACCCAAAAGGTTTTGGGATGAGGCTTTGAGGACTGCAGTTGATGTGATCAACTTATCTCCTGCATGACCCTAGATGCTGATGTTGTAGAGCATGTTTGGTTAGGGAAAGATGTTTCCTATAAGCATTTGAGAGTATTTGGTTGTCGTGCATTTGCACATATTCCAAATAATGAAAGGTCTAAGCTGGATGGTAAGATAAAAGAATGTATTTTTCTTGACTACTCAAATGATCAATTTGGTTACAGGCTTTGGGATCCAGAAAAGCAGAAGGTGTTTAGAAGCAGAGATGTGGTCTTCTTTGAGGATCAAACCCTTGAGGATTTGAAGAAGAAGGCACTAGCCAAGACTTCTGTAGAAGGATTAGCAGATTGTGACCCAGTTGTTCCTCCAGTTTATCAAGGTGATGGGGGAGATGTGCAAGAAGATGGTGTAGAGCCAGATATTAATCTACCTGTAGGACATGTTGAGCAAAAAGAAGTTGAGGAGCAGCTTCCCGTAGAACCTCAATTAAGAAGATCTTCTAGACAACGTCCACCTTCCGAGAAGATACTCTGAGATGAATATGTGATGCTTCTTGATGCAAGTGAATCGAGAGTTACCAGAAGCATTGAAAGTGAGCGAGAAAAAAAATGTGGCTAGTTGCTATGCAGGAAGAGATGGATGCTCTCAGATGAATCATACATATGATTTGGTGCAACTTCAACAAGGAATGAAGTCCTTGAAGAACAAGTGGGTTTTCAGTTGAAGACTCAAGAATATTGTTCTCAACCAAAGTACAAAGCCGATTGGTTGTGAAAGGCTTTGGTCAAAAGAAAGGTATTGACTTTGAAGAGATTTTTCTCCTATTATTAAAATATCTTCTATTCGTGTTGCTTTCTAGGTATTGCTTTGCTAGCCAGGACTTGGAGGTGGAGCAGTTAGATGTGAAGACAAATTTCCTTCATGGTGATTTGGAGGAGGAAATTTATATGGAGCAACCGGAAGGTTTCAAAGTCAAAGGTAAAGAAAATTTTGTCTGCAAGTTAAGAAAGAGTTTGTATGGATTGAAGCAAGCTCCAAGACAAGTGGTATAGAAAGTTTGATTTATTTATGATTGAAAATGGATATAAAAGAACGGCTTGATCATCATTGTGTGTACATCAAACGGTTTGGTGAGGATTTTATTATTCTCTTACTTTATGTTGATGATATGCTTATCCTTGGGAAAGATATGTGTATAATTGACAAGTTGAAGAAGGAACCGAGTCCTTTGCAATGAAGGACATGGGGCGAAAAGCAAATCTGGGCATGCATTTCCGTGATAGGAAAAATAAGAAGATTTGGTTGTCACAGGGAGAAATACATCTAGAAGGTATTAGAAAGGTTCGGATGAGCAATGCAAAGCTTGCTTGGTTCTCCTCTTTCATGTCACTTCAAGTTGTGCTCAGAACAGAGTCCGTCAAGTGATGAAGAGAAGGAGAAAATGCAAGAGGTTCCTTATGCTTTAGCAGTTGGAAGTTTAATGTATGCAATGGTATGTACGAGGCCGGACATCGCATATGCAGTGGGTGTTACTAGCAGATTTCTTGCAAATCCAGGCAAAGAGCACTGGGCAGCAGTGAAGTGGATATTGAGATATCTCAGAGGAAGCTCTAAGGTTTGTTTAAGCTTTGGAGGTGGACCACCTGTGTTAGTGAGTTACACAGATGCAGATATGGCCAGAGATATTGATACAAGAAAATCTACATCAGTTTTGTACTTACTTTTGTAGGGGGAGCTGTGTCATGGCAATCCAGATTGTAAAGGTGTATTGCTCTCTCCACCACAGAGGCGAATATATTGCTTTCTGAGAGGTTTGTAAAGAAATGTTATGGATGAAAGAATTCTTACAAGAATTGGGGCTGAAATAGGAAAATTATGTGGTGTATTGTGACAGCCAGAGTGCCATCCATTTATGTAAGAACCCAGTTTTTCATTCTAAGTCAAAGCATATAGATGTCAGATATCACTGGATTCGAAATGTACTTGAAGAGAAGCAGTTGCAACTTCAGAAAATTCATACAGATGATAATGGAGCAGATATGTTAACAAAGACTTTACCAAAAGAGAGACAGGAGATGTGCCGACAGTTGATCGGCATGGATTTACACTGAGTCATGGGATAGCCTCCCTTATGGGCTGAAGGGGGAGGTTGTTGGGCTGAGAGCCCAGTTCAGCCCATATGGGCTTTAGCAGCCCATAGCTCTCTTTATTAACCTTAAACCCTAATTCACCTAATCTCTAATTATATATAGGGGCTATGGTGGCTGCGAAATTAGGAGATTAACATCGCAGCAAGGGGCAGAAATTTGCAGCAACATTAGGGATTCAAAGAGAGGAGAAAAGGACAGAAAAATAAGAGAAAAAGAAAGGGAAGAAGACAAGGAAAACACAGAAATTGTTCTCACTCATCCAAATAGTTTCTCATCGCAGGTTAGATCAGATCTTCAGTGAATTCTTCTGTGATTGCTTGAGCGAGGTTTTGGATATTGTGCACAGTGACGTGATCCTTGTATCCCAGTTATTCTCTTGAGATTGTTGCTTGGGTTTTGGGCAAGAGATTCGAGAATTGTACATTCATTATTTCTATAGTGGATTTTCTCTGGTTTGCCCCGTGGTTTTTACCCTTCACGTTGAAGGGATTTTCCATGTAAATCTTGGTGTTCTATTTGATTATGATTTCTGTTTAATACCACTGTGTGTTACGGCCTGCTAGTATTTGTTCTTATACAAAAGTTATTGTTTATTGCCTATCCTCCTTTTCATTTCCCCATCACTTACCGCATCGTCGAGGTCGTTTTGGCGGGTACATTCCGACTCGCGACAATGTCGGGTCACCATTTGCCGAGAACGTGGAACATCCAGAATGTTAAAAAGTACTTTGTTTAAGAATCACAGCAAAACAAGATGAGCAATAGCCAAAAGGGAACTTTGGTCAGTTCAGGAAAAACCTGGTTACAGGACTTGATTGACTTACAAACTGACCGACACCTAGAAAAAGTTACAAAACGCTGCAAGGCTGTTTTTAGACCTTCGGAGCCGCTGGGCTATCATCGAAGGGAATGTCCTCGGGCATATTCACTTCCAGATCCTCGGTATAGGAGGCGAAAGGATCCTCCTCTACCTCGAGGCCCGGATGGTGCGCTCGGAATCGAGACAAGGCGACCTGGTATCTGTATTCATAGGATACCTGCCCCGTCCGAGTCAGCCCGAGTTGGAACCCCTCGGACTTCTTATAGGCCTCGAGGAGCTCCTTCTCCTTCTCTGGTTGGAGGTGGCCCGTGTCAGCGAGAGCCTCCAAAGCTGCCTGGGCAGCAGCCTTCGCCTCCTCCAACTTCTTGGTTAGGGCGGACGCCTCCATCCTCAACAAGCGGAGCTCGGTCCGGTCCACCCACAGGACCCTCTGGAGCTCCTTATTCGCTTCCGTCACCGCCTGGAGCTCGGACGTGAGCCGGGCCACCTTCGCGTCCAGGTGGGATGCTCGTCTCTCAGTAGCAGCGATCGCCTCGGGGCCCGCTCCGGCCCGGATCTCCTCGACTTGGCGATGCAACTCGGTGTTACGTTCGCTCAACCTCCCAATGATCCATCCGGCATCGCGCACCCGATCCATCAGGGTGGTAGTGTAGTGCAGGCCCTGCAAAGATGAGGTCAGAAAGGATACCATTGAGGAGCGGAAAGGAGGGAGGAAGCACAGCACTTACCCACACCAGCGACTTGGCCGACTTGCCAAGCAGAGCCTCCGTGGGCAAGGTGTACATGTCCCGAGCCATGTCGGGATGCAGAGCACCACAGAGGTACACGACGGAGGAATATCCTCTGGTCCAAACTCTGTCCCCTCGGGACAGGCCTTCCCAGCGGGCGACCAGCAAGTCGCCCGCCTCCCCTACTGGGAGCTCCCCCATTACCCGAGCTAGGTAAGGCTCGCCCTCGCCAGGGGGAAGACGTCATAGGTCCCTCACCATGGAGGGATGGAACTCTTTTCCTGTTGCCTCCCAACTGGGCTCGGCCTCGCCTCGTTGCGGGACCGCTCCCGCTTGGCCCGCTTGTTCCATTGCCGCGTTGCCCGATCGCCCCGTGGCCTCCTCGAATCCCTTAGAGGCCCCGGTCTTGACCTTCTTACACGGGCGACCGGCTTCGACCTCCACCGGAGTGTCCGATGAGCCTAGTCTCGGATCAGACACCGAGCGTGAAGAGGGAGCCACCGAAGCCCGTCTACCGCGGAGCGATCGGAGATTCACCATTTCTGCAAGAAGTCAAGAGGCAATTAGAATCTGCGGCTACCCATGATACCTATAGACTAAATGCCGCGGACCTACCGTGGGGCGATGGACTGAGACCCGCCTCGACCAGTCATCCCTCGGTCATGTTTCGAATGGCTTGTGAGGAGGGAAGGATCTCTCTAAGCCTCCTCAGGTCCTCGCGCTCTCTGTCGCTCAGCCTCGGGGCCACATTGTCGATGGCCCTCGCGGACCAGCGGACCCCGAAACCCCAGTCCCTCTCGCACCAAACAAAAAAAAACCTCCCCTTCCACCCTTTGTTATTGGAAGGGGCCCCGCCGACCCGGAAGCCCGCTCGGGCAGACACAAAGTAGCCCCCCGACCCTTTGGAAAGACAGAAACAAGACCGAAAGAGGTTTTGGGTCGGGGTGATGTTGGCATAATGGCATTCCCCTAGGAACGCCACCAGGTAGCACCAGGAGTTTGGCGCCACCTGTGACGGCGAGATCCGCCACCAGGAAATACAATCAATGACGATGGGGTGAAGGGGAAGGTGCAGCCCCACCTCGAGGGCGCCGAGGGTCAGCGCGAAACCCTTGGGGATCAGGTCATAAGCCCGTTGCCCCAGCTCAGGGGCTAGGAGGACGTATTCCTCCGGGATGCTGTAGGGCTCCCGGAGTTTTCTCAGGAAAGACCCACTCACGGTGGAGTCGAGGTCGTGCGGCCACATTAACGCCTCAAGGGCTCGTGCCACCTCCCCATCGGAGGAATGGTCAGGGGACGGCAGAAGTAGCACTTTGTGAGCGTTACCAGAGGACGAAGAGGAAGGAGCAGAAGAGGAGGCCATGCTCACTGACCTTTGGGAAGGGAATGGTGGAGACCGACTCGAAGGAGGAAGATGACTCTGGAGTCAAAGATGGCGACCGAAAAGGAGGGACGGTGAGACCCCGACGAAAAACTTAAATAGTGAGAGGCGAGAAGGAAGCCAGAAGCGCGTTATTTAAAGGCGAAAATCCTGCCAAAAGCAGCGCCCCTTCACCTCCCGAAGTGGGCAACACTTCCACGTTTACTGGCCACCCACGTCACATCAGGAAGACCAGGGGATGCCCTATCGTAAATAAAGTCCTGACGTGGCGACTCTGGAGCGGGCGAACCAGGCGGTGGAGCATGCTCGCCTCGACCTCGACGCCCGAAAGCTTGGCGCAAGGGACCAATCCCCGAGGCGACACAAACACAGAAGTTCTCGATCGTCCGCATCGGGTACGGGGATGTCCCCGCGCCAAGATGTTCCTCGGCCGCCGACTGCCCAAGTACTTCTCTACGCAGCCCGCCTGCCTGAGCATGTGCCTCGGCCACCGACCGCCCGAGTACTTCTCTGTGCAGCCCGCCTGCCTGAGCATGTACCTCGGCCGCCGACTGCCCGAGTACTTCTCTGCGCAGCCCGCCTGCCTGAGCATGTGCCTTGGCCGCCGACCGCCCGAGTACTTCTTTGCGTAGCCCGCCTGCCTGAGCATGTACCTCGGCCGCCGACTGCCCGAGTACTTCTCTGCGCAGCCCGCCTGCCTGAGCATGCGCCTCGACCGCCGACCGTCGACCGCCCGAGTACTTCTCAGCGCAGCCCGCCTGCTCGAACATGTACCTCGGCTGTCGACCACCTGAGCGCCTCCCTGCGCAACATCCCACTTTCTCTACATACGCCTCGGCCGCCGCTCGACCGCCCGAGCCACGCCCCTTGGTCATGTCATCCCAATGAGGCTCGCAATCCGATGCCAAGCCCTGAGCCTCCTGATAAGGGGCGGTCCGTGGCTTTCTTCGGGGGGAGAGTGATATGGGTAATAAAGATGACGCGACACGAACCACATCACCCCCTCCCTGCTGACGTCCCTCGGCCTGCGGACCACCGACTGTGGATCATGTTGACTGCAGTATCCGGTAGTGCCCAGTCGCCATGATCCACGCAACCGCCTGAGCATGCCACCACCCAGCAGGAGCCAGGTCCTTTAGAGGCTGCCAGACGCTGTCAGAGGTACGATGCTGCGCCTTTTGCAGACGAGCCACCGAGTCTATATAAACCCGAACCGACTCTGGAATTAGGGGGGGCTCCAACAAATTCATCCTCAAAAAATCTTAACTAACTTGATCGTCGGAGGGGTCGGGCGGAGTTCACCCGACCCGACCTGTGTGCAGGTACAAAGGCAGAGCATCCCGAGTCGGACCTGGTCCCGGAGCCTTCTCCCAGCCAACAGACGCTGTCTCCGTGGAGTCAAGACCAACTCCCCCAATCGCCCCGTCAGACCCGAAAGTCAGGCAGTTGGATCCCCTCCCCTCCGGGCCCGAACCAAGCCGTGTCGACCCCGAGGCCGCGGCGCGAAGTTGGACACAAACAAGTAGGTTGGCCGGCAACGGAGGCGGTCGTGGGGCGACGGGGAAGGTTATCTTGGAAGTTGAGAAAGCCGGGAGGCAAGCTAAGAAGGAAATTGGTGGATTCGGGGATGAAACCTGCCACAACCATCGAGAATCCACCTACTGAGATAGCTAGTAAGAAACCTCTCATTGTGTTTGATGGTCATGCTTTCTTAAATCTGCCTACAATTCGTTCTTTTTCTCATATGAGGAGGTTGAAATCTAATGAATAGTTCAGTGTTGTGTCTTACCCACAAGGCAATCAGTGACCTCCAGCTGGTTTGCAAGTTGCTTTGAAATAATTCTGATGATTGCATAGATTAGTCTAATTGAAATAATTTCTTTAGGATATAGGGATTCGCTTTCTTTGGAACAAGTGTGACAAATGTATAATTAAACCTCTATAAATTAATTTGTTATTCTGAAAAGACATCAGAAATTCACTATAGATGTTTCAGAACTCAAGTTGGTAAAATTATATCTACCGTTAAGTTCTTGTGATGCTTGCTATATTTAAATCATGTATGAATCCTAAGAATTAGTGTCAACTATAGATGCCTCAGGAAATCAAGAACACATCACATACCTTGATAATTACTCTTGCAAGCATGTTGAAAATGAGGTAATGATCTTTCTGTCTTCAACTTAGTGAGAAACTAGAACTTCAAAGGACAGCGCATTGCTTCATTCAGTCGGATAGAACTTTACAAAGTTGATGGAAATCCTTTCATGTTACTTTATGGTACACTATGTCCAGATGTATATTTAACTCATATGCAATAATAATTTTGCAGTTTGCATTAATATAAAAAGCTTTCATTCTCTATTTGACTTCTGAGTGATTCTTCTATAATCAACTTTCTGCAGTCAGTCTTAGTCAGCATGATCCATTGGTGTCTGTCAAGAAAGCTGCAGCATTTATCACTTCTACATTACCAATTAGGTCTGCGTCCATGAGGGATATGGGTACAGAAATGTCTCCTATTCCAAGCCAGGAGCCATCGCAGACAGGAAGTCCTGCAAGAGAAACTTCACCCCCAACTTCTTCTCGACCATCAACTTCAGGAAGAACGGTACTAGCATCAACTGTACAACTCCAAACTGCACCAGCTGCTTGCCGTGATGACCTAAACAAAACAGAGTCAGACGAGGAAATGCTAAAAAAAACTTGCAGAGAAATAATGATTCTTGGCCGGCAATTGGATAATGAAAACATTGCAGCATGTGCTAGCAAAGAGGAGGAAACTGATGCATCTATTTCTCTCAAGACTATACGACAGAATCAGTCCATAAGAAGTGTTATTGAAGCCCGTGCGGCAGCATGGGTGGAGGCTGAACAATCCAAGTATCTTGCTAGGTAGTTCATAGTTCAATACAAATAAAATGTCTGGTTTCTTAGAAAAGCTCTTATCAAGTATGTGTTGTAGAATTAGTTGCATTTCATGAGGATATGGATGCTGAATGCTAATTATCTCCTCAGGTTTAAACGAGAAGAGATCAAAATCTATGCCTGGAAAAATCATCAAAAAGCAAAAATTGAGGCAGAAATGAAGAAGATTGAGGTGGATACTCGGTTTCTCCACAAGATAGAGTCCTCTATAAAAACTTAATCTTACCTGAACATTTTTCTGCCAAATTAACAAATACTATGAAAAACTGAGTGCTACATTTTGTTCTTTGTTTTAACCTCAGGATTTCACTATATTTATGAACTTTAGAAAATTATTGTGTCAGATTTCTATAAGATTATTTTTTCAAAACAACAAATTTTCTTCAATTAAACATATATGGATTTTAGTTTGCCTGAGAATTTTCTGGACTGAGAATCTATTCATTCAATCTGTCGTTTCTGGTGGCTGATCTTCCTGTATACCTCTTGAGAAATCCTTCCATGAGCATGCTGGATTGGATTCCAAAAACTTTGAAGGTTTTAGGTCCATTTAACTTCTGAACTATGTACAGATGTGGGAATTGCAATCAACCTTTTGAGGATGGTTTGCTCGATAGTAGTCTATTTTTCTATTTAGTCCCGAAATTGAGAAGCTAATGGAGGTATGATTTGGTACGTAGAACATAAATCTTCCGAACTAGATTTTTTTTTTCTAGTTTTATGTTCTTGTTTCATGTTCTAAAATGTATTTGTAAGGAGATCTAGTTCTTGTTCAGCAGTAGATTGGCTTAGTTTAATTTACACAAATATTTTCAGCACCAACTGTGTAAAATTGTTCTTATTAAGAGCTAGTTTATATGAAATGTTTCATTGAAAATACAGAAAAAAAATGTTTCAAATCAACATTTTTTGTAGAATAACTGTTAGTGTAAATATTGCTGCCGCACATCTTCCAGGTTGAGGTAGAGAGAACAAGAGCTCATGAACTTGAGAGGCTGATGAACAAGGTTGCAGCAGCAAGCCACAAAGCTGAGAAAATGCGTGCCACAGCACAAGCCAAAAGAAATTACCAAGCTGCAACAATTGCTAAGCAAGCAGAGTACATTAGACGAACTGGTCGAATTCCCTCCTCATTTTTCTACTGGAGGTGCTGCTTTAAGTCATCATCTTTACTGAAATATGATGTATTCTGATGTTATGTTCTACGGTAGAAGGTCGACCAAAAATTGTTATTCAAAGTTTCTTGTGCTGATCTTATCATAAATCACATGTTCTCTTATTTAGGATGAGCCTTGGATTTTGCTTTTCATTTTTTTCCTTTAATGGTACTTCGATTGTATTGTTTCATGAATTAGTAGTATATTTACCTTTTTTTTTGTTCAAAAGAAAAATAAATAATTAAAAGGCAGTAGTGTATTTACATTTTGTAGATGTGATTATTGTATGTCACACTGATGGTTGAGGATAGCTTGACCTTATTCTTATACTAATGCTTCTATGTTTACCATGGCAACTCCTTTCCGTGCAGGCTCTTTCATGCCTTCTATGTTTCTATTTTAGAAACTCAACCTTTTGTTCTTACCTGCTTACTTTTGTTAGAAGTAAAAATTTATCAGGTTGAAAAATATCATTCTTGATAATATGTAGGTTAAGAATTTGACGTGGTTGAAAAATATCATTCTTGGAGCATATTATCATTAGATGTTCAGAGGCTATGAGATTATGAGATTGTGTTTTTGATAGAGGTGGTAGAGAGTCATTGACATGGGACGAGTTAGGTTGAGATATTTCAGTGCCATTGGATCTAGGATGAGGTAAGATAATGATTGTATTTCTAAATGTGTTGCCTCATCAATGGAGGAAACTTGAAAAGAGAGTGAAGAAGTAATAGAAGGAATGGGTAGCTACTGAACTAGAGAAGCAATAGAGTATGGATCTTGAGGGGAAGAACTGGACGATGTCATGGGAGTTGGGGGTCTCGTGTGACAAGATTGGAGGTATACTTCGTTGATAAATATTTGGTGGAGTGGCTTGTATAGTAGGAGACTCATGGTTGTGGAAAAAAAAGGTAGACTCCATAAAAATAATATGACGTGATATAAAGACTTTTTGGGTTTGAAGGTTGTAGCATCAAAAAATGTTATATTCAAGAGAGTATCCTTTGAAGACGCAAGGCTTAAATCTTGATGTTACCTTATGAGAGGCATAGGGACGTAATAATGGATAACATAAACATCCAAATATTTTAAGTTTCTAAAGGTTTGAAGATTTATGAAATAGTATTTCAAATGGGGATTGATATTATAGAACTGGAGTAAACATACGATTAATAAGATAGACTACAGTTTGAAGGGTTGCTGACTAAAAGGTTGGAGACATGGAGGCCTGATGTAGAAGTGTGAGATTAGTTTTAACTATATGTCAATGTTTGCGTTCAACAAAGCCAACTAATTGAGAAGTATATGGGGGTTGACTTGAGGTGTTATATACTACAAGCTGAGAGACAGGATGTCAGAGCTTGATATTCACCTTTACCATCAGAGTAGACTGTTTTGATTATAGACTAAAAGTAGTTCTTAACTAAATTTCTAAAGTTGGTAAAGATTATGGAAACTTCAGATTTATGGTGAAGAGAGTACAACTATATGTACTTAGTGAAATAATCTATAAAAATGACATAAAACCTAAATTTGTTAAAGGAAATGGTTGGAGTAGGGCCCTAAACAATAGTATAAATAATTTCGAATGGTTTAGAGCAAGACATGGAGAATGCATCAAAGGGCAGTCTATGACTTTTATTGCTAAGACAAGCATCACAATGAGTTATAAAGTTAATTTAAAACTAGGAAGAGAATAATGAGAAAGTAATTTTTACTAGATAAGAGACGAGGGATGACCAAGACGACGATGCCACACATTAATTGGAGCTGTAACCGAAGAGTGAATAGTGGGCTGGGTTATTTATGAAGCTGATGACAATTCGTAAATATTGTCTCTATTCTGGCCTTAGACTAAGGATGCCCCCGTGCTCAAATCCTTGATAAAAAAAGAGTTAGGAAAGAATTCAATTAAAGTATTATTGTATTTACAAAATTAAGAAACGAAAATGAGGTTTCGCTTAATATGAGGTGCACATAAAACATTATCGAGTGTAAAACTTGCAGTATATGAATTAAGCATTATGGAACTAATATGAGTAATAGGAGTTGCTTTATCATCGCTGATGATGATATCTTCATTTCTGCCATAGTTGTTATGGATAGATAAGTTATGAAGATCAGATGTGATGAGATGTGCTAGAGTCCACAATCCAATTAGGTTGATTTGTAGCCAGAGTAGTCATGAGATTCGCTTGAGGCCATCGTGTTAGAGCAAGGAGCTTGGGTCGAGATCGATAGACTTTTGAGAAGTGTTCGACTTTATCGTACAATTAGCAAACAACTCTTTATTAGTTTATGAGGTCAGGATGCTAGGACTAATGGTTATTAAAATTGCCACCTTGATAGAAATGTTGACTATGCAGAGTAAAGGGGGTTTGTTTGGGACCCATAGGATTAAGAGACATCTTGGCCAAACTTTTGTTGATATTCTTCTTGTACTGGTTACTTTTCCTCTTGGAATTTAGACTGACTTGAGTTATGATGGTTGGTTCGAACAACTTGTCTTTGCACTTCAAGTACATCTCATAGTCAGTCAATTTGTCATAGAGTTCTTCGAATGACATTAGTGAGTCGTGTGCTCGAATTACGGCAGCCAATTCCTTGTACTTATCTCCTAGGCCATTAAGGGTATGGATTATGACTTCTTCATCACAGAGAGAATGACTTATCAAAGCCAAGTCATCAATGATAACTTTGATATTTTATAGATAATCAGTAATGGTACTTCCCTATTGTTTTATTTTCATTAGATTGGATAGAAGACTGAGTATGTGAGTATGCGAGTAGGCGAATGATTTGCTAAGGTTATTTGCAACTTATACCATGCTTCTGTAGTAGTCGCACATAAAAATATCAATGGTGCGACGGATCCAACAACTAAGGCTTGAATAGCTTGAAGGATGAGACGGTCTTAATGTAATCATAGTTTATAAGCTGGATTTGGTACTAAACTAGGTTCTTCAAGGATGTTCATCATTGTTGATGGACAACTGAGAGAGCTGTCGACGTAGCCTAGTAAGTCATATCCAAATAGGAGATTAGAAAATTGGGCTCGCCAAGATGCATATTTATTGCCTTTTAATAACTTGAAAGGGATTACTGTGGCAGCATTGATGGAGATAAGTCCTCTATGTGGAGAAGCACTATGATTCTCTACAAAAACAATAATTGAAACATTAGAAGTAGATGATTAAGATATTCTGAGGATGATTATTGATCCGAGGGCTTGGAGGTTACAACAGAACAGTATGCATCTTTACTGAAGAAGGAGTTTGGATGAGCAGTTATAGGTGATTTGAAGGTGATGCTTGTGATCAGAGAATCATAGTCGTCGTCGGAGGAGAAGTAGCATTTGTGGACGTAGCACTTGAGGCACCATAGCGGTGCAAGTAGCAGTGGAAGAAGGCAGATGTATAATCTTGGGGAGGAGCTTTCGATAGTAGAAGTTTTTGGCCGTAGTCTACCACAGCAATTACTACAATCTATAAGAGATTTGCAGTTTTTATCATAGATATAAGAGAGATATATAGTTCTTGTCACAGATATGTAAGAGATCTATAGTTCTTACTATGGTTCGAGCTGCCATCGGGCTTCTTGAGCTCTTCTAAAGGGAGCTGTGCAAGGTGGAGCAGGACACGGTGGAGTTGCACTCACCTCGGTATAACTTCGCAAAAGGCCACGCTTGGTGCGCTATTGCAGTGCAGACTGGGCCTAGTGAACATTTGGCAAGGATGGTTGCTTTCTGGAAGTGTCGCAGTGACTAGAAATCAGAGACGATGAGTAAGAAGAAGAGAGTGACCCACAATCAATTGATTACAATTGCCGAAGGGAGGTGCAGATTTGCTTGGAAGAGTTTCTCGCCGATGAAGAGGAGGTGCAACCGCTTCTGCAGATCAATGCTGGATAAGGAACTATCATAAGTCCGCTAGAGTACTAGTCAATGCAGTGATTAATAGTAGAGTTCAAGGAGCAATGACAAAGGCTACGACTACTCACTCGTTGCTAGTGAGAGGAGGGTCAACTGCACTATTATAATAGGAGGTTATTGAGGATGGATGAAGCGTTATGTTCAAGGAAGAAGAGCAAATATGTTGGGAAGGGTTTCTCGCTGATGAAGAGGAGGTGCAACCGCTTTTGCATATCAGTGTTGGATAGGGAACCGCCGTAGCTCCGCTACAGATCAGGGCTGTAATCGGTGCAGATCGCAGGACCTTCTCCATCGAATATACTACCAGTGGGAAGTCTAGACGGAGGTTGTTGATGGGCTTCTCAAAACATTCACGTGGTGATGTTGATAGTGTAGGCGCCACTACTTCCGAAGGCCTATGTGTTTACCGGGTTACTTGTGGTCTCGAAGGTGAATAGTACCTGGGAAGGATGTGGCATAGGACCAACGATGAAAACTTCGAGGAAGGCAATGGGGAAAAGTCTAATCTTGAGAACGCATCGAAGGTTCTCTCAATGGAGAGCAGATTGATCTATCAGCTTAGGGTGGCAGTGGAATCAAAGTTTATAGAATATGATAAGATGAGGAGGAAGGAGAAGGAGCTAGAGAATAGCATCGTCAGTTTGACGAAGGAGAACAGGGACATTAGCATCTTGCTCAAGGTTGCCCTGGTGGAGAAGGAGGTTATAGAGAAGAGCCTTAGTAAGCTGAAGGGCAGCGGGAAGTCGAAGCAGGGTGTGATTCTGCAGATAGCTGAGAGAGGGCTACAGAGGGTCAGATTTGGCTTCATAGAGGGGGTCATCGGTGGCTTATCATAGTTGGATCAACCAAGCAGTTCCAGTGTTAGTGCTACCTTCGATGGTAGCGAATACGAGGAGGTGATCGATTTGGTTAGCTTTTATGCTCTCCATTGTGCATTTTACTCGACTCTACTAGAAGAAGGTCTCAGCATTGCTTGTTCTTGCATCAGAAAGCATTAACAAGCATGGTCTCAAAATTATAGATTGAAAGTAATTCTCAATCAACTTTTTAAAGTTGGTAAAAATTGTGGAAACTTTATATTTATGGTGAAGAGGGTATAAATATGTGTACTTAGTAAAATAATATATAAAAATAATATAAAACCTGAATTTGTCAAAAGAAATGGTTGGAGCAGGGTCCTAAACATCGGTATAAATAATTTTAAATGATTTAGAGTAAGACATTCAGAAACACAACTATTGTCTTTATCTCCTCCTAGTCCCAATAACACTGAAGTACCTCAGCCTAATCTAGCACGTGTTAGTGACTCTTTACCATCCCTACCAACAACACAACCTCACAATCCCATAGCCTTCGAACATCCAATGACAACACGCTCCAAGAGTGATATTTTTAAATCATATCAAATCCTTAACCTATATACTATCATAAAATCCTCACTTAAGACCATTGAACCCACTACATTCACTCAAGCCCAAAAATCTCTACACTAGTATAAAGCCATATGTGAAGAATATGATGCCCTCCTCCATAACTCAATATGGATCCTTGTACCATTTTATCACATACAAAATATGATCGAGTATAAGTGGGTCTTTCAAATTAAGCGAAACCCAGATGGATCCGTTATCAGATATAAAGCATGAATAGTTGCTAAAGAGTTTCATCAACAACCTGGTGTTAATTTCACTAAGACATTCAGTCTTGTTATTAAACCCATAACAATCCGACTTATCCTAAGTTTGGCCACCATTAAAGATTGACAATTATGATAATTAGATGTTAATAATGCCATTTTACAAGGGACTCTAACTGAAGATGTCTTTATATAGCAACCTCCTAGTTTCATCCATCCTCAGTATCCAAGGTATGTTTACAAACTACAAAAAGCTATTTATGGACTTCGTCAGACTCCAAGAGCCTAGTACAATGAACTTGACTCATTTTTAACTTCAACTAGCTTTATCAACTTCAAGTCTAATACATCATTAATTCTACGATGATAAAATGAAGGCACAATATATATTCTGGTGTATATAGATGATATTATTATCACGGGTAATAATCCTATAGAGATCCAGGCATTCGTCAAGCAATTAGCAAATCGATTCTTCCTTAAAGATCTAGGTACCTTGAGCTATTTTTTGGGAATAGAAGTAATATATATATACACCTTCAGGTCTCTTCCTATCACAAAGAAAGTATATTCAATATTTATTATCAAAGACAAATATGCAGGATGTAAAAAAGGTTATAGCTCCCCTCTCTACTACTAAATCACTTAAATTATGTGATGGTAGTCTTGCTACGAAACCCACTTAATACTGACAAATAGTTAGCTCTTTATATTACTTAGCTCTCACCCATCTAGATATCTCATTTACGGTCAATAAATTATCATAATTTATGCATCAGATATCTACTATAAGTTGGTCTGTAGTCAAACAAATGCTACGATATCTTAAAGGGACCCTCAATCATAGTCTCTTTCTTCGTAAACACTCTCCACTTCATCTCCATCCTTTTTGTCGATGTTGATTGCACAGAAAACTTTGATAATAAAACATCCACATCGGGGTATATTGTCTTCCTTAGAGCTAATCCAATCAGTTGGAGTTCTAAGAAGTAAAAGACAATTGCACGGTCTACAACTGAAGCTAAATACTGTGCCATTGCCACTGCTATTGCAGAACTCAATTAGGTCACGAATTTGCTCAAGGAACTCAATATCAACTCCACTCTTACTTCTACAATATATTGAGATAATATTGGAGCTATCTACCTATACACAAATCCAGTGTTTCACTCCCGCATGAAACTTATTGCCATCGACTTCTACTTTATGTGAGATCAAGTTATCCGATATCAACTACGTGTTTCTCATGTACTCATGGCTGATCAACCGGTAGACTCACTCATGAAGCCTCTTATTCGTAAACTATTTTCATTACATCGGTCCAATGTTAGCATCCTTGACAGGAGCACCATCTTACGGGAGCATAATAGCAGATAAGATTTGTTGGAAAATCTAGGGGCGACATCACATACGTAGTAGAAGAATAGAGAACAAAAAATAAAATCCTAAATTTTCATGAAAAGATTTCGTCATCATGTGAAGATTGGTACGTAAAAATAAATCTGTAAAATTAAAAACTACGTACGTAAGAAAGATAGTACCTAATGAGATTATATACCCTTGAGATTCCTACAGATCCATGGGAGAGGATGAAGGAGGTCAAGCGTCCTCCTCTCTAGCGGTGATTCACATAGTAGGAGTTACAAAGGTGCTCCTCTAAGGGGAGAGGAGAATAAGAGATAGCTACTAAAAAAACCTTAATCTATGAGCCTTTAGTTCCCTCATATTTATAAAGACCCCCTATTAACCCTAATGGATCCTGCCCTATTGGGTATTGGATCTCCATCCAATTACCAAAGCCTCTTAGATTAATGGGTCTCTACCCAATAATCTCTTATTAGCTCTTATTGGATCTCATCCATGGGATCTAATAATTCAAGGGCTTATTGGATTTCTAATAAGATAGGGGCTCTAGCGGATGTCTTATACTTGAATCTTTACTCGTCGTAATACCTACTATATATGTGTGACTCTCTAGGCCCAATATCGAGCTGGCCATGAGTCATACCAATTAGAACTCCTTTTGACTCAGTGAATTATTATCTCCATAATAATTCACTCGACTCATCGATTACGAACATACTAGGCCACTACACCGTAGTCCCCAGATGATACAGGAGAATCCAATCTTTTGGATCTATCTGTCCTTAGTTACCATGTACGTATAGTCTCTCATCCATCTAATATCCTAGAGACCGTATAACATGTTGGGAAATCTAGGGGCGACATCACATGCGTAGTAGAAGAACAAAAAATAAAAATCGTGGATTTCTACGAAATGGTTCTGTCATCATACGAAGATTGGTACAAAAAACAATCCGCGAATCCAAAAACTACGTATGTAAAAAGAAAGTACCTAGGGAGATTGTATATCCCTGAGTTCCTATAGATTCATGGGGGAGGATGAAGGAGGTCAAGCATCCTCTTCTCTATCAGTATCCACATGCAGGGACTACGACGATGCTTCTTTTTAAAGAGAAGAGATCATGAGGTGGCCACAAAAAAAAAACCCCAGCCTATGGGCCTTTGGTTCCCTCCTATTACAGAGGCCCCCTATTAACCCTAATGGATCTAGCCCTATTGGCTATTGGATCTCTATCCAATTACCCAAGCCTCTTAGATTAATGGGTCTCTACCCAATAATGTAGCTCTTATTAGATCTCATCCATGAGATCCAATAATACAGGGGCTTATTAGATATCTAATAAGATAGGGGCTCTGATGGATATCTCATATCTGAACCTCTATTTATCGTAATACCTACCATATATGTGTGATCCTCTAGGCCCAATATCGAGCTGGCCGTGAATCATACCTATCAGAACTCCTTCTGACTCAATGAATTATTATCTCCATAATTAATTCACTTGACTCATCGATTGCGGACGTATTAGGCCATTACGCTGTAATCCCTAGACAATACAAGGGAATCCAATCCTTTGAACATATTTGTCCTTAGTTACCATGTACCGATAGTCCCTCATCCATCTAATATCCCAGAGACTATATATTGGGCATGGTGCTGTTAGGCCCATACGATTTCTAATCGAGTCTCGCTCTAATCGGATTCTCCCGGAGAACTCTTTCTCTCTCAATCCGAATGACCCTGACTAAGGATTTTCCTGACTAAGAACACGTGAGATATTCCTCTCATGATACCAAGAGTGAATGATCCTCTATTGACACTCAATAACCCTCGTAAGGTGGCTGCCACTCCTAATAACTGGTTGTACTAGATTTGAAACTTCCAAACCTATAAGTCTGGTATCAAAGAGTGGAGTACTCATACAGGACATCCTTGGTGTCTCAAGTCTAAGGACCAAATACACTACTAGGACTAAGGAATCGTTGTCTGATGTGAGGTATCAATAATCATCCAGCATTCTGTAAGCAGATCAATTAGTGAACTCATTCTCCAATGAGCACATGTACTGTACCATTAGTGTCCCTATAGGAGTAGCTATAAGACCAGCCACCTCTATCATATAGACGACTATACAGCATATCAGTCTATCCGGTTATCTCGATATCCCTCTTGAGTAACCTATGATCGGGATTATTTAGGGTCTATGCTTAAAGGTTAATCGATCTCATTATCGTGATCTCATCACAATCAGATACCCATTGCACAGATCCAACGACATCATAATATACATCCAGTTAATATGAAAAAATGCTAATAATCATAAGCAAAGTGATTGATGTAGCATGTTACAAGTGCCATCACTCACGTGATTGGCTTGTATGGCACATATAATTAGCATATCAGGCATGATACTGTCAGGCCTATATAGTTTCATCTCGAGTTTTGCTCTAATCGGATTTTCTCAGAGAATTCTTTCTATCTCAATTTGAATGACCCTAACTAGGGATTTGCTTGAGCAAGAATACATGAGATATTCCTCTTATAATACCGAGAGTGGATGATCCTCTATTGACATTCAATTGCATTCATAAGGTTAGCTACCATTCCTGAGAATTGACTGTTCCAAATCTGAAACTTCCAAACCTGTAAATCCAACGTCAAAGAATAGAGTACTCATGCAAGTCATCTTTGATATCTCAAGTCTAAGGACTAGACACACAATTGGGACTATGAAATCACTATCGAACGATAGGTATCATTAACCATCCAACATTCCATAAGCAGATTAATTAGTAAACTCATTCTTCAATAAGCACCTGCACTGTATCCTTAGTATCCCCACACGAGTAGCTATGAGACCAGTCATCTCCATCATTTGGATGGGTATACAGTAAATCAATCTATGTGGTTATCTCGATGTCCCTCTCGCGCAACCTATAATTAGGATTATTTAGGGTATATGTTTAAAGGTGAATCAATCTCATTATCGTAATCTCATCATGATCTGATTCCCATTGTACAGATCCAAGGCCATCACAATATATATCTAGATAATATGAGAAAATATTAATAATCATAAGCAAAGTGATTTACACAGCGTGTTACAAGTGCTATCACTCACGTGATTGGCTTGTAGGACACCTATAACTAACAATCTCCTACTTGACCTAAAGCCAATCATATACATATCTGATTCCCATCAGATCTTTGTGATGCTCAAAGATAATATGAGACAATGGCTTTATCAATGGATTTGCGATATTATCTTTTGATGAAACAATTTTCACTGTTATGTCTCTTCGGGCCATGATCTCTTTAATAAGCTGGAACCTTCTCAAAACACTTCTGATGAGACCTGGGTTTCGTCATTTGAGCAATCGTGCCATAGTTATCATCATATAAGGGAATCGACACTTTGTTGCCCGGCACGATTACTAGATCTGTGATAATATTCTTCATCCAGACTCCCTTCTTTATTGCCTCTACTATAGCAATGTACTTCGTCTCTATGGTCGAGTCAGTAGTAGTATCTTACTTGAAACACTTCTAGCATACTACTCCTCCATTCAGGGTAAACATATGCCCTGAATTAAACTTCCGATCATCGACATCAGACTGGAAGCTTGAGTCCGTGTAGCCCTCAACCTGAGGCTACTTTTTTCATATACCAATAAAATATCCTTAGTCCTTCTCAAGTACTTAAGGATACACTTTACTACTTTCCATTACTTTAAGCCTAGATTTGCTTGATACTTGCTTATGACACTCAGAGCATGTGTTATATCTGGCTTGGTATATAGCATAGCATACATGATAGACTCTATTACTAAGGCATAGGGCATCCTATCCATGTGTGCCATTTCTTTAGGTCTTTAGGGACATACTCCTAAAAGCAATTTCCTATATCTCATCGATACGAGACATCTCTTGAAATTTTTCATGTCAAATCTTTTGACATTGGTGTCTATGTACCTAGATTGGGATATGTCAAGCATCCTCTTGGGTCTATCTCTATAGATTCAAATCCCTAATATGTAGGATGCTTCCCTTAAGTCCTTCATGGAGAAGTGTCTAGATAGTCAAGCCTTTACTATGAAGAGCATTCCTACATCATTCCCAATGATTAGGATGTCATCCACAGATAGTACCAAAAAGGTGATAGTGCTCCCACTTACCTTCCTATACACACAAGACTCATCTTCGTTCTTAACGAAGTCATAAGATTTGATCGTCTCATCAAATCTTATGTTCCTTTTTTGGAAAGCTTACTTTAGTCTATAGATGAACCTAAGCAATCTGCACACCTTATCTAGACTATCCTTGGATATAAATTCCTTAGGCTATATTATATACACCTTTTCCTCAAGGTTGTTGTTGAGGAATGTAATTTTCATGTCCATCTACCAAATCTCATAATTAAAGTGTGCTACAATAGCTAATAGAATTCGGATGGATTTTAGCATGGCTATGGGTGAGAAGGTTTTGTCATAGTCAACACATTGATTTTGATAAGACCCCTTAGCCAGTAGCCTTGCTTTATAGGTCTCTACCTTTCGATCTACCTTAATCTTCTTCTTGAAGATCTACTTGCAGCCAATGGGTATGATACTCTCGGGTGTATCAACTAGGTTCCAAAACTTATTGGAGTATATGAAATCCATCTTCGAATTCATGACTTCTTACCACTTCCTAGAGTCTATACTCGTAATAGCATCCTTGTAGATCTAAGGATCAATATCCTCAACATCCTCAACATCCTCTCCTTTGATATATCTCACATATCTCTTAGGAGGATGAGATACTATTGGGATCTAGAGCGGCACTAAGATTAGGAGGGCGGGGGTGAATTAGTGTAGCGGTTAAGTAAGAAAAATTTTGACGATTTAAAATAATTTTGAAAAACCTCGTACGTTGAAAACTACATTTTGATAAAATCTGATTTTGATTGCGTTTAGACTTAAAATGATTCGTAAGGAGATGAGGAAGTGGAGTAGTAAGTAAATATGGTTTGTTGAATTTTAAAGAATAATAAGTAAATGTAAACCCGATTTTTATAGTGATTCGGTTATACGACCTATGTCCACTCTCGATTACTCTTTACTTGAGGCCACCAGCTTTTCCACTAGTTGTCTTCCATCCAACGGGCCCAACAAAATACTTTACAGTATCTCTCCTTTTGACAGACTTAAGAGATAACCCTTACAAGCACTTCACTCCTCTCTTTCGGTGGAATACAAATGAGAACTAGAGGAGAGATTTCTAAAGTGATTTGAATAATGTTTTCTCACTTTTAAAGTATGTATGCTTGTGTCTTCAGCCTAAGGATGGGAGGGGTATTTATAGGTTCCAATTGGATTCAAACTTGGTGCCAAAAATCATCCCATCCTAGGTCTACTAGGTTCTGGCGGTATCATCACCTGTCACCAGTAGTACCACTACTTGTCACTGACAGTACCATCACCAATGCACTATGGTTCTATTAGTGTACTAGGCGGTACCACCGCCTAGACTCAATGTAGAAGACTAAGCCTTCTGGCGGTGCCACTGCCAACCCTGGTAGTGCCACCGTTTGACGTGGCACTTGGGCATTGTTTGGGCCTTTCATTCGGCCCAACACAACCCCAATGCAGGCCTAGTTAGCCCCTAACTGGGTTGGCTTAATTACAACCCAATTAAGCTAATCCTACTCTGATCTAGATAATTATTACAATGTGAATCATAATTAGTTGCTAGGCACGTCCTTGGTCCATCGGCACTTCGTCCAACACTTCGGCACATCGTCCACTCTTATGGCTTGTTGCCCAATCAGCAACTGACCTCCGTAGCCCCGATCTCCTTAGTACAACTCCACTCCTCTTGGCCTGATGCCTTATTTCTTTGTCCAAAGCCTTTTGCCGATCGTCAACTAGACCTCCGGCTCGACGTCCAATCTCCTAACGTGATTTTCTTCGACGCAACGTCGATTCTTCCTACGTCAATTGTCTAATCCTGATCAAGAGTAGATCTGCATGACTCAAAATACAGTTAGATTATCAAAACATAATCAATTAGTTTCATCACCATAATCCAGGTTTCAACAGATACTCTTCTAAACCTATATAAAATCGAAACTTGTGTGCTAGGTACCTGAATAAACTCTAGCAATGAAATGGTACTTGAGCTAGGTTCTCCAACCTTGTTCAACTCTATCATGCTTCGACTATCTCTAATAAGAATATGTTCCTTTTCAAGAAACAACTTTCTTGTTTGCAAAGACCTTTTGGTCCTCGGAGTGATAAAAATAATGCATACAAGTTTCCTTTAGGTATCCTACGAACTTGCACCATTCCATCCTTGATTCTAACTTATTAGGATTGTGTCTCTTAACGTGGACAGAATAGCCTCAAATCTTAACAACATGAAGATCATGTTTCTTTCCTTTCCATATCTCATATGGTGTAGACACTTCCGACTTAGTTGGAAATATGTTCAGAAGGTAAGCTACAGACTATGGGGTATATCCCTAGAATGAGATGGGTAGATCCGTGAAACTCATCATGGACCGCACCATATCTAACAGTATACGATTCCTCCTTTTAGATACACCATTAAGCTAGGGTGTATTAGGAGGTGTCCGTTAGGATAGAATTCTATGGTTCTTAAGGAACTGAATGAACTCTGTACTCAAGTACTCACCTCTTTGATCTGATCGAAAAGTTTTGATACTCTTTCTAGTATGTTTCTCTACTCTATTCTCATATTCTTTAAATTTCTTGAAGGTTTCAGACTTGTATTTCATCAAGTACACATGTTCGTACATAGAGAAATCATCAGTGAAAATAATAAAGTAGGAATAACCACCTATGGCCTGAGTTAACATAGGACTACATATATCACTATGTATAAGTTCCAACAACTCAATGACTCTCTCTCAAGTTTCACTAAATTGAGAGTTGGTCATCTTTCTACGAAGACAAGATTCACAAGTTGCATATGGCTCATAGTCAAATGAATCTAGGTATCTATCTATCAGTAACTTTTGAATCATTCTCTTATGGATATATCCTAGTTTATAATATCATAGGTATGCACTGTTCACCTCATCTCATTTCCTCCTGGACTCACTTACATTCATGATATGTGGAGTAATGTCTAGCATAATCAAACTATTATGCAATGTTTCTTTCATGATAATCTCATCATCCTTAATAATTGAATAACTATTATTCTAAAAAACTACTTTATAACTATTTAATGTCAAACATGAAATAAAAATAATATTTTTTGATAATAGAGGGAATAAAATAATATGTATCTAATGCAATAGTAGCTCCATCAAGTAGATATAAAAGGACCTCGCTGATAGCAATAGTAGCAGCTCTTATTCTATTGCCCATATTGAGGTCCATCTTGCCTCATTAATCTCTTAGGTCTTGCCAGAACCTGCAACGAATTACAGATATAATAAGCACTACCAATATCTAATACTCATGTGTTATCATATGAGTCTGACAAATGGAGACTGATCATGAATGTATATGAAGCTTCTCTAAGCTTCTGTTTTGCCTTTTCTACAAGATAATCCTTACAGTTCCTTTTCTAATGCTCGTCTTTGCCGTAATGGAAGCACTAACCTTTATCCTTTACTGGGTCCTTCGTAACAACTTTTGCTTTACCTAGTCTGCCCTTGCCCTTGTCCTTCTTACGGGACTTCTTTATCTTTTTTTTTGTTGGTCTTACTAGCATATAAAACTATGAAAAGGAATCTAGTAGGGACTAAAATACATCCACATATAGGTTATCATCCTCTAGGACCATTCCTAGACTTGTGAGTTTCTCTATCTACTCAATCATCTTAAGGATATGGTTTTGAACTAGTGTCCTCTCAGTAATCCTGGCGCAGAAGAGACTCTTCGATATCTCATATCATTGAGTTCTTTCCTATTCCTTAAACAATTTACAAAGATGTAGGAGTATGGATCCGACATCTATTTTTTTATATTGTCTTTGTAACTCGAGAGTTATGGAGCCCAATATGTAACACTGAGCAAGAGTAGAGTCATATGTGTACTTCACGCAGTGAGCGATCTCATCCTCGCTTGCCCCTTCCTTGGGCGTAGGCATTACTGTATTAAGGACATACGTGACTTTCTTCGCTGTGGGAACTATTCTTAAGTTACGGAGACAATCCACATAGTTTAGACTAGTGAGTTAATTGGCATTAAGTATGCTACATAGAGAGTCTAATGGTGACATTTTCTAAAAATAAAGATGCAACAGAATTAAATAACATGCAGATTTTATAAAAATATAAACAACTAAGATAAGGTCTTCTATCTTGACATACTCCAACTATTTTTCTAGTGAGTCATGCGACACTCTCATCACATGAAACGAAAGTCTCTAGTAGACTTATAGTGGGGATTGAGATCCAATCAGTATCTTAGTATAACCTTGAGGGATCGACCAATCACACTAAGCCTAAAAGGTAGGCAACTTTTGCCAATCATAACTCTTTGTGATTCCCATCCTGTTCAGCCTCTGAACCACCATGGCCTTGAGAGACACAACCAACCATGATGTTCGGTTAAGTCATCACCATCGTTACAAGATGAGTTTGATTCGATGATATACCCTCGAGGGACTCGACCAAGCATACCATGTCCTTAGGTCACCAGTGATATCTCTATGTCATAAGTAATATAGCGAATCACGATATAGGTGAGCCTCGAGGGACTCGACCAACTCAACCTACACCAAGAATCGGTTCCTACCTATAACGATGGAAGGCCACATGGGTCAATCTAATTGTCTCATGTTTATTGACTTAATATTATTGATAGAGGGGATTTTTAATTTGATCTATTAATATAACGTGTCACACATATATATATTTAATATATATCTGCACCGTATGCAAATATATATCTAGTAGGTGTATAAGCTATCACACATCACATGAGCAATCACACTAGATGATCACGGACCACATCCTAGTATGATCAAACCCGAGCCAGTAGGCCCAATCACTCATATTAAGATCTATATGTGCAGTGGCGCATCACCATTACCTGTGATCATCCATCTTGTCCTTATCGGTTCTGTCGACATTTTGGCACATCTTTATACATCGTGATCGTCTATCTCCGCCTCGTGGGTCTCGCTATCACTTCCACGCTCCCGCTGCACCTTCTTATATAATTACAATACAATTATAGGCATGTAAGCCCTACAATAAATGAGAGGCTCATAGGCCTCAATAATAATAATTACATGTACACATATATCACATGGTCCATGATCATCCGTCCACATCATACATTATATGTACATATCATCATCATATAAGACTAATAGATAAATAAGAATAGTTAACTAAACCTTTTAATTAACTAATATTTTTTTGAAATCAAGGACATATAAAAAATTTTCTAAATTATGAAGGGCATTATGGTCATTTAGATGCACCTACGAGCATCATACGGGCGGGCCCCTACCAGTGTTGTGCCCACGATGGTGATTGCCCTTGCAGGCGAGGCTACCACCATGCGGGTGACCGCCTACGGCGAGCCCCTACCTGCGGGCGGCGCCACCCCTGCGAGCGCCTCTACTCGTGGGCGCCACCCACCCCTTGCAGGTAGGTCGCCTACGGGCACCGCTACTACAGTTGCTTGCCTACGGCTTGCTAGTTGTTGGCCGTCTGCATGCAGATGGCTACCAAGCGAGGGTAGCAAGGGCAATAATAGTTGTTACCCTTTTTCGCTTTTGTGTTAACAATTTTGACATCAAAAGCCTCTCTAAATCATAACACACACAGTTTATATCCGATATTCCTATGAACAATCTAGCTCTGATACCACTATTGAGAAATCTAGGGGTGACATCATATGGGCAGCAGAAGAACATAAAACAAAAAATAAAATCCTAGATTTTTGTAAAAAAGTTTTAGCGTTGTGCGAAGATCGGTGCATAAAATCAAATCTGCGAAATCAAAAACTGCGTTTATAAGAAACATAATACCTAGGGAGATCATATATCCCTGAGATTCTTGCAGATCCATGGTGAAGGATGAAGGAGGTCAAGCATTCTACTCTCTAGCGGTGATTCACACTGCAGGAGCTACGAAGATGCTCCTATTTGGGGAGAGGAGAATAGGAGGTGGCTATTAAGAAAACCTAAGCCTATGAGCCTTTGGTTCCCTCCTATTTATAGAGGCCCCTTGTTAACCTTAGTGGATCTTGTCCTATTGGGTATTGGATCTCCATCCATCCAATTACCCAAGCCTCTTAGATTAATGGATCTCTACCCAATAATCTCTTATTAGCTCTTATTGGATCATATCCATAGGATCCAATAATTCAGGGGCTTACTGGATATCTAATAAAATAGGGGCTCCGATGGATATCTTATATTCGAACCTCTACTCATCGCAACACCTACTATATGTATATGACCGTCTAGGCTCAATATCGAGCCAGCCATGAGTCATATCTATCAAAACTCCTGACTTAGTGAATTATTATCTTCATAATAATTCACTCGACTCATCGATTACGAACGTATTAGGCCACTATATCGTAGTCCCCAGATGATACAGGAGAATATAATCCTTTGGACCTATATGTTCTCAGTTACCATGTACCTATAGTCCCTCATCTATCTAATATCCCAAAGATCATATATCAGGCATGGTATTGTTAGGCCTATATAGTTTCCACTCGAGTCATGCTCTAATTGGATTCTCCCAAAGAACTCTTTCTCTCTTAATCCGAATGACCTTAGCTAGGGATTTGCTTGAGCAAGAATATATGAGATATTTCTCTTATAATACTGAGAGTGGATGATCCTCTATTGACACTCAATCACTTTCATATGGTTGGCTACCATTCCCAAGAATCGGTTGTACCAAATCTGAAACTTCTAAACTTGTAAGTCTAGTGTCAAAGAATGGAGTACTCATACTAGGCATCTTTGGTGTCTCAAGTCTAAGGGCCAGACGCACAACTAGGACTATAGAATCGTTATCTAATGACATGTATCATTAACCATCCAGCATTCCGTAAGTGGATTAATTAGTGAACTCATTATCTTATAAGCACATGCACTGTATCCTTAGTGTCTCCACATAAGTAATTATGAGATCAGCCACCTTCATTATATGGACAGGTATACAGTACACTAGTTTGTTTGGTTATCTTAATGTCCCTCTTATGTAACCTCTGACTAGGATTATTTAGGGTCTATATTTAAAGGTGAATCAATCTCATTATCATGATCTCATCACGATCCGATTCCCATTACATAGATCCAAGGACATCACAATCTATATCTAGATAATATGAGAAAATGTTAATAATCATAAGCAAAGAGATTGACGTAGCGTATTACAGGTGTCATCACTCACGTGATTGGCTTATAGGGCACCTATAACTAACAAGATTTCCCCAACTACATGAGGAAATCTTGTTACTTTGTTGAATGAAATCCTCCCTTCTAACTTGTATAAATAGACATCGTATTATACTAATTGGTGTGTGTTTTTATAATTACATTTCACTCTATCATGGATGACTCTCGATCTTCTAAAGGGAGATTCATATGTAATAAAATCACATATATTGAGGGAGCTATATCAAGATAGTAATTCTATAAAGCTCAATGGACTAAATAAGTGGTAAAGAGTTATTGCATAATCTCGTATAAGGTAATATGTTGGTGATGCTTTGTAAGAACAAGTGAGGGAGCAACTGAAGGCAACACCAAATGAAACCACACTCATCCCGATGAGGAAATCGGGTTCAACAAAGGGCTGACCCATGGTGTGGTGGACACAACGACCACCATTATATTAATGTAAATCACGAAGTAGAGCAACTTGGGTAGAACTTAGTATAGTACCTAAGCTATATGAAAGAAGTCGACATAGAAGATGAAACATGAAGTGGAGGCATGAAGCTTCTTTTGGACAAAGGTCAATAGCATAAACTCTTATAGAGATAAGAGCGAGATTATGTTATCCCTTGGATTCCTCATTTTGATAGTGGAGGCTCATCTTGCAAGATACCAAAGTCGAAGAGAGCTTTAAAGGACATGCACCTTATTTAGTTGAGCGACATAACTTGTAGAGGTAAAGTTGGAGTCAAAAAGCTTTAGCACAAGGCAAGATGATGCAAAAATAAGTACTCTTGAGGACTATACTACTATGCTATCATTTGAGTTATTGCAAATGAAAGTTGTGTTTGTTAGGATCTACAGTGGCACTAAAAGAGGGGGGGGGGTGTTGAATTAATGCAGCTGATAAAAACCATAAATTCAAAGCGATTTCGAAAAGAGTTGTGCGTTGAGAAGTTTCGGTCCGACGAAAAAGATTTCGGCAAAGTGAATGTTTCGATTGAATACGAAAGAGAGTTAAGAGAAGGAGATTGAGAGTTTGCAGCCAATTTAAAAACTCACACCAAGAGAAGTATGCAATGATTTATAGTGGTTCAGTCAAATGACCTATGTCCACTTCCAAAACCTCCTCCGATGAGGTTCCTAGCTTCCACTATCAATTCTTATTGAAGGGGAAGGACCAAGCACCACTCTTATAGACTTTTATAAGTAGTTCACACTCTATTACAAAACTTTTACAAGTGAGGCTTTGGGAGTTGAACACTCAAGCTTTCAAATACAAACTTTGCTAGAGTTTTAACTCAGTTTTTATTACTTCTCAATGTGCTTAGCCAGTTGAGAAGTAAGGGGTATATATAGGCTCAATTGGCTTTAGAATTGGAGCCAAAAGGGTCACATCTCAGATTTTCGAGTATTGGCGATACCACCGCCAGTTGACCCTGCTCTATCAATGTTATGGACGGTACCATCGCTTGACAAGGTCCTCGAACTCATTGGAGAGGCGGTATCATTGCCTAGACCACCTGGGAACCTGTTCCTGGGGTGGTGCCACCACCCCAGTTTAGCAGTGCCATCGCCAGACATGGTTCAGCACTACTGAATGGGCCTTGAATCCAACCCAATTTAGTCCAATTAAGGCTTAGTTGGCCCATACAAGGGTTAATTAGGATTATCACCTAATCCTAACTCTAATTACATGCTAACTATGAAATTGAAACATATTTCTAAGAAATTATAATCCGGTGACATCGAGTCTTTTTCTGACGAGCTTCCAACGAACTTCTAGTGGACTTTCGACACACCCTCAGATATCTTCCGGCGGACTCTCAGCAGGCTCTCGGACTTTATAGCGAGTTTCGATGAATCTTTTAGCAAGCTTTCGAACTTTCTTGGTGGGCTCCATGAACCTTCGACGAACCTTCCAGCGAACTTTCGAAACCTTCGACAAGTCCCCGATTCATTCTCGGCTAGTTCTGACAACACTTCCAATGATCCTTCGGACTTCCGACAGACTTTCGAACTCCCAACGTACTTGACTATGACAATTTGCTTTATGTCTTCATTGCTATCGTAGTTAATTCTACACACTTATCTTAATAATATGGATTAGATCAAATAACCTATCAATTGACTTCATAATCAAAATCCGAGATTCAACTATCTCCCCCTTTTTTATGATGACAATCAATTGATGATAGAGTTAACCTTAGCTCCCCTATCTATATGCCATATTTTTAGAAAGGAAACACTTGAATTTAAACTCCTTGAATTCAAGCCGAAACTGATAAGTTGCATTCGTTGAACTTATCATCATGCTCAACAAGCATGATCTTTCATAAATATGAAACTTCATATTTTTCTCAGTTTGAAAATAATGTCAAGGCATGACATTCATTTTCTAGTTCAATGTCGAATGATGATGGACAATCATCATTTCGACACATGATACCAACTATAATTTTGAAATGTAGCAAGGATCAAATAATATCAAAATAAAATGTATAAATCCAAGGCATGATATCATTTTACGATACATCATCAAATGAAATGATAACTTATCATATCAATGAAAGATACTAAATTTAAATATGATATGATAATGATCTTACAAAAATTAACATTTTAAGCATGTATGAGCCATTTGTGATGCATACAATACATTCCATATAATTGTGATATGTTATGATGCTTTTAAAGATAGTAATCAATTTTCGATATAAAGCATGGCAATTGCAATACGAAACATACAAGGCATTTATCATTCCATCAATTCAATTTGCCAAATTTTTTTTCCCCTTTATCATCAACAAAAAGGAAATGGGCCATATATAGAGTTTTTGTGAAAATGGCAAAAAGAGAAGGATAAAGCCATCAAGATGAATAACGAAAAGTGATTTATTCATTCTTATTGAAAATTAATGTCTATAAAATTGTAAGATAGATCATCGAAGCCAAAATTCACAAGAATTTCTAAAAGCTCATGAAAGATTCATACATGAAAAATTCAGCATTAAGAGTTAATTCTGCATAATAATTCTTGAAGCATAAAAGTGAATCATTCAAGTCATTAAAAGCTTACAAGAATCGTTTCTACCAAATGAAATTAGTGAGGTAGAAAAGAGATCATTTGAACTTAAAATTTATAAAACTCATGATAAGAATTATGAATGGTCATTCAAAATAGATTTGAGATGAGAAGTTCAAGAGGCAATTTGATTGAAAATTCAAGCCATAAAATTGTTAAGTGAAAAGATTAAAGCCAAATACATTCATAAAAAAATTCATCAAGAGCTCATAACATTCATTCAAGAAAAATTCGTAAGAAAAGAGAGATCATTTGAGCTCAAAACTCATGAAAAGAGTCATGATGATGTTTTCATACTTTCAAAAAAAACTTATCCAAAAATTTTATAAAGGGCTAACTTGGCATTCTCATAAGGAAGAATTCTTGAAGGCTAACTTGGCATTATCATTCATCAAGTTGGAAGTAACCAATCAAGCCATTAAATCTCAAAATGTAGAATTTGCACAAGAGTTAAAAATTCCTCGAATTCGCATGGATGAAATCCGAAGAGATTATTCAAGAAATAAAAACTTGAGAGCTTCTTCTTTATGCAAAGTTTATGACATAAAGATATGTATAATTGCATGTGTCATGAAGACAATCAACAAACTTCAAATGATATGAAAGTGTGGAAAACCATGAAATCCATTTATCCATGCCAATTGAAGTAGGAGTATAAAATCGATAGAATCAATTTTACCAAGTCATTAAAAGGGCATGATATAAATTAAAGATCATCAACGGAGAATCATATACATGATGCTAAAAATCATTAATTGAAGAAGGAGTATCAATGCAAGGTCAGAGAAGGATAAAAATGAGAGCTCCATTCAAAATACGATATCAACCAAAATCCGAAAAGATAATATCAAGATGCGTTCATGAAAATCGAAGTTGAAAAATTTCAGAAAAAAAACATACAACAACCTCATGTATTAGGATCAACACGTATGAAACTTTAAAATGTGCCAAAATAATATAGAGATTTACAAAATGAGAGTCAAAAGCTCCATTACAACTTATGAAGTAAATATAGAGTTTTTACAACTATTCCTCGGGTGGAATACCAAAATATCTATACAAATTATCTAACTTCCGATTCATTTGATGCACTTCATTTATGATTTTAGCTTGCTATGATTTGATTTGATTTATCTCAATCATGATCAGATCTTCAAAAGATGGAGCAAGAGCTAGTTTTGACGGTGCTACACCAAAGGGACTAGGAAGAGGAGATTCATTACCCCTAAATACTGGTGTTTTAGGTTTTATTGGAGGGGGAGCTGGATCGGTCCTTTTAAGCTGCCCAGTCTATATTTCATTCCTAAATGTGCACCTTAATCTCTTAAATTTGTTTCTATTTATGGTATTGTATCTATCCACTTTTATTACTTTTTCATCGGGTGGTATTCTAATATTATATGCATATAGTAATCTAGTGATTAACCCCCCATATGGTAACATTAAATCTTTAGATGCTATGTCCATCATATTTTGCTAGATTAGGTATCCAAAATAATTATTTTATCCGGTCATTATCCAGTACATAGTATCTAATTCCATTTGACTGATTTCATCATGATGATATTATTTAGGGATTAGGATACTAATGATAATGTGATGAAGGACCTTAGAACTAAATGGTAACAAATGCTCACAGCTTTTAGGGACTATGGCTAGGTTAGGATTTTCAAAAATGGTCCATAAAGCCTCGGAGTAGGTTACTTCGATTGTATCCAAATCTCATTGCCCTTTAAAGTAACAACCCCTTCTCTTCTTCGAGATTCCAATCAGGTCGCAAATTGTATCGTCTATAAATGAAATTTGGTTCCCTAGAAAGTAGGTTGACACGTTGTCATCCTCATCTTTGCTTAGATTAGTGTAAAACAACCGAACTAGTCTATAGTAAATTGGTTTGCTGATTTATAAAATATGCAAGATATCTAAATTGACAAACCAATTAATGGGCTCTAGGTCTCCTAATTCGCTTAAATCAACATGCTTACCCTTATGCACGTTTCTTGTTTCAAAACTAGGATACCTAAGGGTATTTTCACTAGAGCTAAAAAGAGATGGGTCATATGAATCTCCTTCCCTCCTCTTCCCTTTGTCTCTAGATGATCTCCTAGGAGCCATTTGTCTAGACAAGATGATAGTGAAAGAGAATTACAAAAGGATAGTCATATATTAATAAATCAAAGAGGGAGTATCAAAGATTACCTTATTAGAGGTTTCTTGGAAAATAGTGATCTTGATCCAAGTTTCAAGATAATGGAAGCCTCTCTTGGTCTTTTTAAGAGAAAAGATGGATATTTGAGAGGAGGAGGAGTGTATTTGGAGGTAGTTGCAAAAGTTGGGGGTAGTTCCACTGCTAGCCCTAAAGCCCCTTTATATAAGAGGGCTCTCGGGCAATGCCACCGTTGGCACCCAGACTTAGTTTTAGGGGGGGGGGAGCTTGCAATACTTGATCATTTGACCAATTTGTTTTGTTGCTATTTTTATTTATTTAACATCTATCCCATAGATGTCTAATTTGATCATCATGTATTTGATTGAGATAAAATGATGTCATTGAATCACTTTCGTTCTCGTATTAATTATGAGGTAATTTTTATTAAGCACAATGACTTATCAAATCATTTAAATAATTAATTATAATAAAATGTTATAATCAAGAGACATTAAAAATTTTATCCTTGAGAGAATCGAGAGAGAATAATAATGTAAAGACAAGAAAACTCAAATGATAAAGGAGAGGCAATTTCTGAAGGTTACGAAAACTTACGTATCAAAATCAACAATGATCAATTTGTGAAATCATGAAGAAAGTAAAATTCAACCAAAACACGTCTTCATCATATTATCTCAAGTTATACGTCCGAGATATAAAAATCAAGGGAAGGAAATTTTTAAGTTGGGAATAAAAAAACAAATTATCGATTCATGCATTACTTATCATATGTAATTTCAAGATAAGTAAAAGATTGTCAAATATAATTCAAAGCATACATCACTAAGAATTATATCCGAAAGATATTTCAAGGAGAATATATTACAATTGTAACTATTGATAAGTGACTCATTTGAATGTATCATCAAATGAGAACGTGATTCATGCATTAGGAGAATCGAGTCATCAAGTTTAAAAGAAAATTCAAGTATCAAATGCATTTAAGCCATTAATGCACAATAAGTCATGATTTTAATCAAAATAAAGTTGTGATTCCAAAAATTTTGAAATCATGAATCATTTTGAGGAATCTCATTCTAGCTCAATTCATCAACTCCAAATTCATCATTAAAATCACATACGAGATTTTTATAAAAACAAAATGTTCAAAGAGAAAAACAAAATTTTTATAAAAGCCTAGTATCATCGTATAGTTCCAAAACAAGATTTCACAAAAAACATCACGACTAAAACCGCATCATTTCAAAACATAGAATTCCAAATTATAAAATCAAGCATGATACACTTTTTCATCGAAATCATTTTTAAGAGCATAGTGCTAGCATGTTTTAGCCTTAATAATTTTGGTGCATAAACAATATATAACTCTCAAAAGTCTTTCATTACCCAAGCTAGTAAGCTTAATCATGTATCATGGAGGTACTGCTCCTAGCTTGTGATGGCTAAGATTCCTATATAAGAAGATTTTTGGATACCTATTTGACCTTGAGTATCCCAAAAATTAATTTACTCATTTTATTATTTTACATTGAATTATTTATGGTCCCTTTAGGAAATCATATCAATTTATGTGGATTACCTTTCGTAAACGGACAATTGTAAACAATATGTCTGGGTTTATAACAAAAGTTATATTTTAAGTGAGATGATACATGTAATGTAGGTCCCTTAATGAAGGTGATTGGATTTCGGTGAGATCCACTCACAAATCTAATTCTACTTCTTTTTTTGACATGACCCTTGTTTGCAAGGATCATGTCCAAGCCCTTGCTACCAGCCTTAAATTTATTTAAAGTCTCTTTAAGTAATGAGTTCTCCTTCTTAATTACCTCTAAGTATTCATACTTAAAGCATGGAGGTAAAGAGAGAGTATTAAGTTAAGTCTATCAAGTTTACCAACTAAGAGAGCATGTTCCTTTTTCAACAAATTAATTTTTTTACTAATAGTTCTACATTTATCAAATAATTCATGAAAGGCATTTGAAAGCTCGTCAAATAATAAATTTTCATTAACTAAATCATATACCTCTTCTCCGAAAGCCATTAAAGTGAAGTTAGCCATCTCCTTAGTGCTTGCTTCTTCATCTTCGAAGCCACTTGAGTCATCTCATGTTGCCTTTAGAGTCTTTTTCTTGTTTGGTTGCTTCTTTTTGGCTTGGGGGCATTTACTTTTGAAGTGCCCTGACTTTTTTACATTCATAGTATATTACTTGTTCCTTTTTGGATTCAAGTTTGTTTTTAGAATCGTTTTTAAATTTATTCCTTCTTATAAATTTTTTGAATTTCTGAGTCAAGAGTGCAAGTTCATCATCAAGGTCCTCATCACTTGAAGATTCTTTCAAGTGGTCTTCTTGTGTCTAGTACAATCGGTTCTCGGGAATGGTAGCCAACCTTACGAAGATAATTGAGTATCAATAGAGGATCATTCACTCTCAATATCATGAGTGGAATATCTCATGTGTTCTTACTCGGTAAATCCCTGGCCATGGTCATTCAGATTGAGAGAGAAAGAGTTCTCTAGGAGAATCCGATTAGAGCGAGACTCGATTGGAAACTATATGGGCCTGACAGTACCATGCCCAATATACTATCTCTAGGATATTATATGGATGAGGGACTATAGGTATATGATAACTGAGAGCAGATATGTCCAAAAGATTGGATTTCCCTATATCATCTAGGGATTTCAGCGTAGTGACCTAATACGTCCGTAGTCAATGAGTCGAGTGAATTATTATGGAGATAATAATTTACTGAGACAGAAGGAGTTCTGACAAGTATGACTCACGACCAGCTTGATATTGGGCCTAGAGGGTCACACACATATGGTAGGTCTTATGACAAGTAGAGGTTCGGATATGAGATATCCGCCGGAGCCCCTATCTTATTGGATATCCAATAAGCCCCTGTATTGTTGGATCCCATGGATAAGATCCAATAAGAGCTAGATTATTAAGTAGAGACCCATTAATCTAAGAGGTTTGGGTAATTGGATAAAGATCCAATACCCAATAGGGCTAGATCCATTATAGTTGACAAGAGGCCTATATAAATAGGAGGGAACCAAAGGCCTATAGGTTAGGGTTTTTCTTGGTGGCCACCTTCTGTTCTCCTCTCTCCAAAGAGGGGCATCGTCGTAGTCCTTACCGTGTGGATACCATTAGAGAGGAAGACACTTGACCTCCTTCATCCTCCCCTATAGATCTGTAGGAACTCAGAGATATACGATCTCTCTAGGTACTTTCTTTTTACACATGTAATTTTCAAATTCGTGGATTTGCTTTTGATGCACTGATCTTCACACGACGACGGAACCTTTCATGGAAATTTAGGATTTTTATTTTTTGTTCTTCCACTATGCATGAGATGTCGCCCATTAGATTTCCCAACAATTGTGTCAGAGCAATATTGTTCGTGTGAAGATCAGATTTTAACTGTGTTGTGTTTTGATGTCAAAATCGTTGACGTAAAATTGGAAAAGGGAAGCAACTATTGCTGCCCTTACTGATTGCAGCCTTGGCTGCCATCTTCATGCATGCGGCAACCGACGCCCAGTGGCTAGTGTGTAGGCGTCCACATGTAGGCGGCCAGCTTACAGGCAATGCGCCCGCGGGCAAAAGCACCTGCGAGCAGGTGCTCACCTGCAAGCGATCGATCTCATGGGCGGGGGAGCCAGTAGGCGTTGCACCCGCCGGGGCAACAGCGCCTATAGGCAGCGTTCGCAAGAGGGGCACCAATCCGCATAGGCAACGCTTGCGGGTATTACGCCGCTTGCGGGTGACACCACCCCCACCCCTGTGCGCATGGCCACCACCGGTAGGGTGGTGGCGGCTGCAACTGCAACACAACGTGTGGCAAAGGTGGGAGCTTGGTTTTCAGCCAAAAGATAGTTTTTCTCCCTAGAAATTTTATAAATTCCAATTTGTCCCTTCTATCCGAATGACTAAAATACCTTTTAGAATTTATAAAATTTCCTATATGTCCCTATTTTCAGAAAAATATAAGTTAATTAAAATATTTAATTAAATATTATTATTTATTTAGTAGTCCTATGTAATAACATGTACATGTGATGTATGATGTGGATAGATGATCATGAACCGTGTGATGTGATGTATGTGTATGATGTGATCCTTATTATTATTGGGGTCTGTGAGCCTATATTTTTCTCGTTTATTATCGAACCTACGTGCATGTAATTATATTATAATTACACGAGGAGGTGTAACGGGATCGTGAAAGCAATAGCGGGACCCACGAGGTCGAAATGGATGATCGGACGCATGGAGATGCGTTGAGATATGAACAGAACCGATGAAACGAAATGGATGATCACAGGGCATGGAGATGCACCGATGCACACATAGATCTTATTGTGAGTGATCGGGGCCCACTAGCTCGGGCTTGATCACATTAGAATATGGTCCATGATCATCTGGTGTGATTACTCATGTGATGTATGATTACTTATACACCTACTAGATATATATATATATATATTTACATGCGATGTAGATATATATTAAATATGTATGTGTGTGACACGTCATATTAGGAGACCAAATTAAAAAAATTTTCTCTCAATAATATTAAGTTGGTAAATGTGAGGTAATTAGATTGACCCACATGGCCTTCCATCATTATAGGTAGGAACTGATTCCCGATGTAGGTTGAGTTGGTCGAGTCCCTCGAGACTCACCTATATCATGATTCGCTATCTTATCTACGACATATAGATATCACCGATGACCTAAGGACATGATATGCTTGGTCGAGTCTCTCGAGGGTATATCATCGAATCAGACTCATCTTGTAATAATGGTGATGACTTAACTGAACATCATAGTTGGTCGAGTCCCTTGAGGCCATGGTGGTTTGAAGGCTGAACAGAACGAGAATCATAAGGAGTTATGATTGGCAAGAGTTGTATACCTTTTGGGCTTAGTGTGATTGGTCGAGTCCCTCGAGGTTACACTAAGATACTGATTGGATTTTGATCCCCACTAGAAGTCTGCCGGAGACTTCTGTTTCACGTGCTGAGGGTGTCGCATGACTCGCTAGAAAAATAGTGAGAGTATATCAAGATAGAAGTCCATATCTTGATTATTTATATTTCTATAAAATCTGCTTGTTATTTATTTATGCTACATCTTTATTTTTGAAAGTGTCGCTATTAGACTCTTTACATGGCATACTTGATGCCAACCGTCTCACTAGTTAAAACTATACGGATTGGCTTCATAACCTGAGAATAGTTCTCAGAGCGAAGAAAATTACATATGTCCTTGAAATAGTGGTCTATGCCCAAGGAAGGGGCAAGTGAGGATTAGATTGCTCGCTACGTGAAGTACGTAGATGAATCCACTCTTGCTTAGTATTACATGTTGGACTCCATAACTCCCGAGTTATAGAGACAACATAAAAAGATGGATGAAAGATCCGTACTCCTGTATTTCCATAAATTGTTTGAGGAACAGGGAAGAACTCAATGATATAAGATATCGAAGAGTCTCTTCCATGCTAGGATGACTGAGAGAACACTAGTTCAGGACCATCTCCTTAAGATGATTGAGTGGATAGAGAAACTCATAGGTCTAGGAAGGTCCTAGAGGATAACTTATGTATGGATCTTGTCCTTTAGTCCCTTTTAGATTCTTTTTCAAAGTTTTCTATGCTGGTAAGACTAGAAAGAAAAGGAAGACAAATATGTCCCTTAAGAAGGGTAAGGGCAAGGGCAGATTGGGTAAAGCAAAGGTTACTAAGAAGACTCGAAAAAGGACAAAAGCCAGTGCTTCCACTACGACAGAGACGGGCACTGGAAGAGGAACTACAAAGAGTACATTACAGAGAAGGCAAAACAGAAGCTTAGAGAAGCCTCAGATATGCTTTTGTGATTAGTCTCTATTTGTTAGACTCATATGATAACATATAGACATTGGATACCGATTATCATATCTGTAATTCGTTGTAGGTTCTGGTAATATATAGGAAATTGATGAGAGGCAAGATGGACCTCAAGATGGGCAATGAAGCAAGAGTTGCTGCTATTGCTATTAGTGAGGTCACCCTACATCTACTTGGTGGAGCTACTATTGCAGTAGCTGCATATTATTTTGTTCCCTCTATTATCAAAAATGTTATTTCCATTTCATGTTTGACATTAAATGGTTATAAAGTAGTTTTTAAGAATAATAGTTGTTCAACTATTGAGGATGATAAGATCATAACATTGTATAATGGTTTGATTATGCTAGAAACTACTCTACATATCATGAGTGTAAGTGAGTCCAGGAGGAAATAAGATGAGATGAACAGTGCATACATATGGCATTGTAGGCTAGGTCATATCCATGAGGGAATGATTCAAAAGTTGTTGACAGATGGATATATAGATCCATTTGACTATGAGTCATATGCGACTTGCGAACCTTGCTTTCGTAGAAAGATGACCAACTCTCCATTTAGTGGAACTAGAGAGAGAGTCACTGAGTTATTGGTACTCATACATAGTGATATATGTGGTCCCATGTCAACTCAGGCCATTAGTGGTTATTCTTACTTTATTATTTACACTAATGATTTCTCTAAGTATAGACATGTGTACTTAATGAAGTACAAGTCCAAAACATTTGAAAAATTCAGGGAGTAAAAGAATAAAGTAGAGGTTCAGACTAGAAAGAGTATCAAAACTTCAATCAGATCGAGGAGGTGAGTACTTGAGTATAGAGTTTACCCAGTTCCTCAAGGACCAGGGGATTCTGTCCTAATGGACACCTCCTTATACATCCTAGCTCAATGGTGTATCCGAAAGGAGGAATCGCACATTGTTAGACATGATGCAATCTATGATGAGTTTCGCCGACCTACCTATATTATTCTAGGGATATGCCCTAGAGTCCACAGCTTACCTTATGAACAAAGTTCTAACTAAGTCAGTAGTGTATACACCATATGAGATATGGAAAGGGAAGCCCGATTTTAAGGTTATTAAGTTTTGGGGCTATCTTGCCTATGTTAAAAGACACGAGCCCGATAAGTTGAAATCCAGAACAGAACGATGCAAATTCGTGGGATATCCCAAGAAAACTTATGGGTATTATTTTTATCACCCCAAAGACCAAAAGGTCTTTGTAGCCAAGAGAGTAGTGTTCCTTGAGAATGAACACATTCTTGGTGGAGACAGTGGGAGCATGATAGAGTTGAGCGAGGTTGGAGAACCCAGCTCAAGCAGCATTTCATAGCTAGAATCTATTCAGGTACCTAGCACACAAGTTCAAACTTTATATAGGTTCGATAAAGTATCCCATCCTTCTAAGAGATATGTGGGATATATCACAGGAAAGGATATTGAGGATATTGATTCTTAGACCTATGAGGAGCCTATTATGAGTATAGACTCTGGGAAGTGGTGAGAAGTCATGAATTCAAAGATGGATTTCATATACTCCAACAAGGTTTGGAACCTAGTTGATGCACCTGAGGGTATCGTACCCATTGGTTGCAAGTGGATCTTCAATAAGAAGATCGGAGTAAATGGAAAAGTAGAGACCTATAAAGTAATACTAGTGGCTAGGGGTTCTCGTTAAAGCTAATATATTGACTATGATGAAACCTTCTTACCTATAGCCATGCTAAAATCAATCTGAATTATATTGGCTATTGTAACACACCTTGATTATGATATCTAGTATATAGACATGTAAATTGTGTTCCTCAACAGCAACCTCGAGGAGAAGGTGTATATGATATAGCCTAAGAGATTCATGTCCAAGGACAGTTCAGATAAGGTGTGCAGGTTACTTAGGTCTATCTATGGACTGAAGCAAGCTTCCTAAAGTTGGAACATAAGATTTGATGAGACGATAAAATCTTATGAGTTTGTTAAGAATGAAGATAAGCCTTGTGTGGACAAGAAGGTAAGTGGGAGCGCTATCACCTTTTGGTGTTGTATGTGAATGACATCATAATTATTGAGAATGATGTAAGAATGCTCTTCACGCTAAAAGCTTAGCTATTTAGAGACTTCTCCATGAAGGACTTAGAGGAAGCATCATACTTATTGGGGATTCAGATCTATAGAGATAGATCCAAGTAGATTCTTGGCTTGTCCCAATCTAGGTATATAGACACCATTGTCAAAAGGTTTGACATGAAAAATTTCAAGAAAGGTCTCATACCGATGAGACATAGGCTATCATTTTATAGGAGTATATCCCCAAAGACTCATGAAGAAAGGGCACACATGGATAGAATACCCTATTCCTTAGCGATAGAGTCTATCATATATACTATGCTATATACCAGGCCTAATATAGCGTATGCTTTGAGTGTCACGAGTAGGTATTAAGCGAATCTAGGCTTGGAGCACTAGAAAGCAGTAAAGTGTATCCTTACGTACTTGAGGACTAAGGATCTTTTATTAATTTATGGAGAAAGTAGCCTCAGGATTGAGGGCTACATGAACTCGAGCTTCTAGTCCGATGTCAATGATAGCAAGTCTAATTCAAGGTATGTGTTCACCCTAAATGGAGGAGCAGTATGCTGGAAGAGTTCCAAGCAAGATACTGCTGCTAAATTGACTACAGAGGTAGAGTACATTATTGTAGTAGAGACAATAAAAGAGGGAGTCTGGATGAAGTAGTCCATCATAGATTTGGGAGTCGTGCCACATAGCAAAGAGCTGATTCCCTTATATTGTGACAACTACAAGGAGATTACTTAAATAAGGAAACCCGGGTCTCATTAGAAGTATTCTAAGGAGGTTCCAACTTATTAAAGAGATCGTGGCCCAAAGAGATGTAGTAGTGGAAAGAGTTCTATCCGAAGATAACATTGTAGATCGATTGACAAAGCCATTGACTTAGATTATCTTTAAGCATTATAGAGGTCTGATGGGAATAAGACACATAGGTGATTGGCTTTAGGTCAAGTGGGAGATTGCTAGTTATAGGTGCCCTACAAGTCAAACACGAGTGATAGCACTTATAAGATGCTACGTCAGTCTCTTTGCTTATGCTTATTAGTATTTTCTCACATTATCTGGATATATATTGTGATGTCCTTGGATCTGTGCAATGGGAATCAGATCATGATGAGATCACGATAATGAGATTGATTCACCTTTAAACACAAACCCTAAATAATCTCGATCATAGGTTACTCGAGAGGGATATTGAGATAACCGGATAGACTAGTGTGCTATATACCCGTCCATATAATGGAGGTGGTTGGTCTCATAGCTACTTATGTGGGAACACTAAGGATACAGTACAGGTGCTCATTGGAGAATGAGTTCACTGATTGATCCACTTACGGAATGCTGGATGGTTATTGATACCTCACATCAAACAGTGATTCCGTAGTCCCAGTAGTGTATCTGGTCCTTAGACTTAAGATACCAAAGATGTTAGGGATCGAGTGGTACTAAGAGGGGGGGGGGTGAATTAGTGTAGTGGTAAAGAATGATAAATTTCTATGATTTAAAACAACTTTCGAAACTTCGTATGATAGAAATCACGTTTTTGACTAAAACCAATTTTGATTAAAGCATAATGGAAAGTGCTTAAAGTAGGGAGTGTTTAGAGAGGAAGAAGGCAGTGATGAGTCAGTTGAGCAGCGAAGAAAAGATGGTTTGCATAAAGGTAAATGCAAGAATATAAACGTAAACCATTTTTATAGTGGTTCGGTCATCCGACCTATATCCACTCATGATTCCTCTTCGCTTGAGGCCATCGGCTTTCCACTAGCTGCCTTCCTTCTAACGGATGAGGACAAACTCCCTTTTACAAACTCTGTTTACAAAGCTTCCCTTAACACCTCTCTTAAGAATACTTCTAAACTTTTGGAGGAGGGATTTCTACTTCAAATGATATAGTTTTCCCTTAGTTTTCTTGCACACTTCTTGCTCTAATAGTAAGAACATCTGGGGTATTTATAGACCCCAAGAGAATTCAAATTTGAAGCCTAAATTTGGAGCCCAAATTTAAATTACCTCGGACTTCGTCATTCTGGTGATACCACTGCTAGTCTGTCAGTGTACCAGGTGATGCCACCGCCCAACCCGACGGTGCCACTGCTTGGGCTTGATGCCCAACGGTGGTACCACTGCCCAGCCCGACGGTGCCATCGCCCGAGCTCTCGGGCTTTAGGTGGTGCCACTGCCCTAGCCAAGCGGTGCCATCGCCTGGACTCTCGGCCTCTAGGCGGTGCCACCGCCCGGTGATTTCCAGCTTACTAGTTGGGCCTTAAACTCAAATCAGTCCGAAATAAGGCCCATGTGGCCCCTTCTTGGTTTATAGGATTAACACCTAATCCTAAACCAAATTACATGCTAACTACAAATTTTAAAGACATTTCCTAAGCTATTACAAAGTCCACAAGTCAAGACTTCTTCCAACGAGCTTTCGGCAAACTTCCGGTGGTCTTCCGACGAACCCTCGAAAACCATTCTACGGACTCCCGGCAAACTCTTGGACTTCACGATGATCTTGGCGAGTTCCAACGAGCTTTTTTAGTAAGCTCCAATCTTTCTTGGCAAGCTCTGCAAACTTTCAACGAACCTTCCAACGAACTTTCAAAAACCTTTCGGCAAGCTCCCTACTCGTTCTCGGCCAGTTCCGGCAGCACTCCCAATGAATCTTCGGACTTCCGTCGAACTCTCGAACTCCTAATGATCCATCACACTTGTCTTCTGGTACTTTATTTTGCTTTACGTCTTCATTGTTATCGTAGTTAATCCTGCACACACAAACCAAAACTCTACTTCGATCTAGATAATTATTACAACGCGAATTGACATTCTGTTGCCGACACGTTATTGGTTGGCGCTTCGTTTGATTCTTCGGTGCATCATCCTCTCTTGCGGCTTATTGCTCAATTGGCGGTTGACCTCCACAACCCCGATATCCTTGGCGCAACTCTGCTCTTCTTGGCCTGATGCCCGACGTCCAAAGTCTTCTGTCGATTGTTGACCGGACCTCCGGCTCGACATCCAATATCCTAACGTGATCACCCGGTGCAACGTCAATTCCTCCAGCGTCAACTGTCTAATCCTGATCGATAGTAGACCTGCATAACTCAAAACACAGTTAGGTTATAAAACACAATCAATTAGTTTCATTATCAAAATCGGAGATTCAACAATCTCTCCTTTTTTGATGATGACAACTAATTGATGACTAACGGATTTAACCATAACTCCCCGGAGTTTAACCAAACTCCTTATATCAATATGCCATTGATAGAAACCTTGGATTATCTCAAATCCAAGCAACATTCATCATAAGTTAAGAGAAACATTTAAACCATTATGCAAATATATAAAATATTCAATTCAATGTATGAAGTTATTAATCTACTTCTCCTCCTATATCATCAATAAAAAGGAGAAGTTGCATCATAGCTAGTTTAAAAGATATGTAAATTTTATAATACACTAGCTATTAATCACATCATACAACATTTAGACATAGCTTTGAAATACAACATTAAATAATACCATTCAATCATAGCAAGATTTTTAAAGATGTCCAAACATAGCAATTCAACACTTGCTTCTTGTACAAATTTGCACTTTACTTTTCTTGAAATTGCAAGGTAGCAATTTTTGATATTCAAGTTTTTTTCCTCTTTTGTAGGTTAGCAAGATAGCAAGTTTGCACTTTGATTTCTTTGTGATATGCCAAGCTAGCAATTTTCTTCCTCTTGAATGAGTTAGCAAAATTTTCATTTAAGGTGCAAGCTAGCAATAAACTTTCTCCCCCTTTATCAATGTCAAAAAGAAAAGGAGGATCAAATATGATGATATAAACTTTTCATATGAGTTTGCATAAAAAAAGTTTACATTATTCTTCAAATCATGATACAAATATATCAATATAATGGATTAAGTCATGATTCATGATTCATCATAAAAGATATCAAGAAAAACATAATTTCTTTTACTTCAATATTCAAATCATGACAAGTGATACATATCAAAATTCTACAAGAATATTTTAATCATCAAGTCATGAATCATGCAAAGAAGTATTGAAGCATAGGAGAAAAAATCGATTTAAGCATGCAATCAAGTTCAAGTCATGGATACCAATGCTAGCATATTTTGCATGTATTTTTATGCCATGATAAAAAGAATAAATCAATGATTCAATCATATCATGTAATAAAAGATATCAATATGAAAAATCAACAAGGATCAAAAGATATCATTCATGGTTCATAATTATTCTTTTTAGCAAGATCAAGATCATGATTTTAAAACAAATTCTAAGCATATAGTTCCGAGAAATCAAAATCATGATTCACAAATATTTTCTTTAGCATCAATTTCCAATTCATGATAAAGGGTATACAACCAAGAATCATAATACATAAAAACATAGCATTCTCATAGATCAAGTCATGATTCAATGATTCATCATAAAGTAAATTTCATTTATATCAAATATTCAATTTACCACACAAGGTAAAGAAATCATGTCACTTCTAGGATATAATATCAAGACTCAAGAACATGATTCATTTGAGAATGGATAGCATAAAGAGCACCTTGATTCATGCATAAGAATTTTCATCAAGATCACATTTCATAAGAATCAAGATATCAAGATCATGAATTCATAAAAATTCAAGTATTGAATTCCGAGAAATCAAAAGACAAGATACATTTCATTTAAAGAGTTTTCTTTTGATAAAATGGAAGAAGCATGATAAACGATCTTGATTTATAAAGAACTTCAAGTTATAATTTGTAAGATCTCGATTTTAATAAAATATATTTATAGAAAAATGAAATCTTTTAGAGCTTGATTCAAGCATTACAAACATCTCAAAAAGTCATGATTCCAAGAGATCAAGAGAAGAGTTATGAGTAAAAGTTTAAATTCAATTCGTCAACTTCAAGCTCTTCATCAAAATTACTTTCGAGATTCATACAAGGTCATAAATGAATTCATCACTTGTCTTTCATCAAAAATCAAAAAGTTCAAGAATCATACATTTCGCTTTTTATGAATTGCATTGATTTCGTATAAACATGCCTTTGCCTTCTTTTATGATGAATAGAAACAAGCATGAATGTTCAAGACATAAAGGCTAAATCTCATAAAGCAAATTGTCAAGCATGATTTTAAATATTCATTTTCAAGGTATGATAAAAAGAGTAAGACAATGATTCAATCATCTCATGTCATGAATTCCAAAGGACATCTCAAGTTATCAATATCACATTAAAAGGATATTTCAAAAAAAATATTGACAAGTGATTCATTTGTATCATTTCATTTGAATTCATGATTCATTTGGTAGGTTCTCCTCTTTAATAAATAAAAAAGGATTATAGGAGAACAAAATAAATTAAGGGAGATAGTACATGGTTGAAGTATTGAACATGATTCATATTTAAAATGTATCTCACGTCGTAAATATAAATCAAGCATTTGTCAAATCTGAAATCATCCTAAAAAATCACATTCAATAAATTCATACATGACAAGCATAGATTTATTGAATTTTCTCTAGAAAAATCAATAAGATTGAGATAGAGGATTGCATTTTGTTTTTATATGCAATTTGCTTCTTATAACCATGCCCTTAATAAAAATAAATATTAACATTCAAGATGAAAAGATAAATTTTGTCATAAAGATCATCGAATCACATTAAGCATGTGGCATTTTTCAAAAGATTCGATTCAAGAGATTCACTTTATCATGATAATATATTTCATTTTAAGTTGTTTGTTTCATATATGTGTACTCATGTTTCAAAAAAGATGAGTATCAAGTTTTAAAACCAAATCATGAGTTTGTTATCAAGATATAACAACTTTAAATCCTCATAACATAATAAAATCATTAAGCATGACAACAAACTTTTAATATTTTCATTTCATCATTATCAATGATGATTTCATAAGGTATGTTCAAATATTTATATGAAAGTCATCATTGTATAAATTCAAAATACAAGTTTGTCATTAAACCCATTAAGATCAAAAGCATTACACATAAAGCATCATGATAGTGCATTTTCTCATTTTTTGTGTTTCATTTCATGCAAATTGATTTCATGTGAGTATGTTCAAATTTTCATGTAAAGACCATGCATCATTTTTAAAAACAAAAACATCATCAAAATCATTTTAATTCTTTCTTTCATTAGTTATAACAAGATGATCAATGCTCAAATTTTTGCTAAAATCATTTTATAAATTTCATCATAAAAATGATTAAGACTTATTAATCCAAGATGAAAGTTTTTCAAATTATAAGCATGATACACACATCTATTATCAAAAAACTTTTAAGAAATTCATACATAGATATGCATCATGTTTAAAATCGAAAATCGATATGGAAAGTATAAATGAAATTTCATCATCTCAAAATGTCATCTTAATTCGTTATGAAAACAATTAGATCAAAAACATATTAATCTAAAACATAGAGTCAAATCAATATAACTTCAAAAACTAATGCATGTTATAAAATCATCAAGCATCATGTTTAGAAATGAAAAGCAACATCAAGATACACATGCATGGATTAATCCTAAGCATTATCACAAATCATGCAATCATCATTCATATTTTTAATTTTAAAAAATTACTAGAAAGAAAAAGCATAACAAAAAAATTCCTACCAATTATATCAAGCAACTCATGAAAGGATCATGTAATTTCAAAAATAAGGTAAAAACAACTTGGGTGAGTTTCTTACCTCATTGTCGAAAACCGTTAAAGCATAGTTTGCGTCTTCTTTACTTGATTCTTCTTTGCACTTCTTCTTCATCTTTGGCCTTTTCCTCCATTCAAGTTCATTTTTAGTTATAGATTCTTATTTAATGAACTTATTAAGATTCATTAAAAGTTCAATGTCCTCTTCATTGTCCTCATCACTTAAGTCATCACTCAAGTGACATTTCATAGTTCGGAGTTCCAAATCCTTTTTGTTCTTTAGAAGGTGGTTCATATGTTCATCATATTCAACATGTTCCAAGAGTGTCATTTCATAGGTCATTAATGACCCGATTAATTCTTCCAATGGAAAATTATTTAAATTTTTAGCCTCTTGTATTGCGGTTACTTTAGGATCCCACCTTTTTGGAAGGGATCTTAAGATCTTGTTTATGAGTTCAAAATCCAAAAAAGATTTACCAAGAGCTCTTAGACTATTGATGACATCCGTAAAATGGGCATATATGTCACCTATAGTCTCGCTTGGTTTCATTCGAAAAAGCTCAAAATCATGCAATAAGAGGTTTACTTTTGAATCTTTGACTCTACTAGTTCCCTCATGCGTGATTTCAAGTGTTCGCTAAATTTTAAAAGCCGTTTCGCATGTAGAAATCTGATTGAACTCATTTTTGTCTAAAGCACAAAATAAGATATTCATAGCCTTTGCATTTAAAGAAAATGATTTTTTTCTTTAAGTCCGACTATTCATTCGTTGATTTAGAGGGAAGTTGAAAATGGTTTTCAACAACATTCCACAAATCCAAATCCATTGAAAGCAAGAAAACTCTCATTCGAGTTTTCTAATAAGTGTAGTCCGATCCATTAAAGAACGATGGATGAACTATTGAATCTCGGATTTTGATGATGAAACTAAATGAGTGTGTTTTGTTGCTTAACTGCATGTTGAGTTACGCAAGTCTACTATCGATCAGGATTAGACAGTTGACGCTGGAGGAATTGACGTTATGCCGGAGGTGATCATGTCAGGATATTGGATGTCGAGCCGGAGGTTCGGTCGACTATCGACAGGAGGCTTCGGACGTCGGGCATCGGGCCAAGAAGTGCGGAGTTGCGCCATGGATATCGGGGTTACGGAGGTCAACCGTCGATTGGGCAACAAGCCACAAGAGAGGTCAATTCGTGTTGTAGTAACTGTCTAGATCGAAGTAGGGTGTTTGGTGTTTGTTTGTGCAGGAGTAACTATGATAAGGATGAAGACGTAAAGCGAAACAAAGGGCCGAAGTCAAGTGCGATAGATCATTGGGAGTTCGAGTGTTCGATGGAAGTCTGAAGATTCGTTGGGAGTGCTGCCGGAACCGGTCGAGAACGAGTAGGGAGCTTGCCGAAGGGTTTTCGGAAGTTCACCAGAAGGTTCATCGGAAGTTCACGAAGCTTGCCAAGAAAGATCGGAGCTTGCCAAAGCAGCTCGGGGGAACTCGCCAAAATCATCATGGAGTTCGAGAGCTTGCCGGGAATCCGCAGGATGGTTTCCGAGGGATCGTCGGAAGTTCGCAGGAAGCTCGTCGGAAGAAGACTTGACTTGCGGACTTTGTAATAGCTTAGGAATGTCTTTAATTTCATAGTTAGCACATTAATTTAGGCTAGGATTAGGTGTTAATCCTTTAACCCAAGTATGGGCCCATTGGGCCTTGTTTGGGACTGGTTTGGGCCGAGTTTTTGGCCCAAACCAGAAGTTGATATGTGCTGGGCAGTGGCACCGCCCAGCAACCAATGTGCTAGGCGGTGACACCGCCCAACAGCAGCTACGTGCTGGGCGGTAGCACCACCCAGTAGCCAGCAGGCCAAGCGGTAGCACCACCTAGCTGGGGTGGTAGTACCGCCCCTGCTGTGTCAGTCTACCAGACTGACAGGCGGTAGCACCGCCCCAGCATCGAGAACTCCAATTTGATTTCGAATTTGGAGCCCAAATTTGAATCCATTTTGGATCTATAAATACCCCCCTTTTCTCAGTTGAGAGAGGAACCCTTGGAGAGTTAGATTTTGAAAATAAGTCTTGGGAAAGTCTTGTTCTTCATTTGCTTAAGTGTTCACCTCATTTCCTTCTCTTTGTAAAAACTTGTAAGAGTATGAACCTCTTGTAAAAGGGTTGTAAGAGGGGTATTTGGTCCTTCCCCTACAAAAGGATTTGCTAGTGGAAGTTGGGAGCCTCATCGGAGAAAGCTTCGGAAGTAGATGTAGGTCGGATGACCGAACCACTATAAATCGGTTTGCATTTACTTTCTCACAACTTACTTTGCTGCAAACCATTTTTATTTGCTGCCTTATTTACTCAACTTCATCTTCATCTTCTTACGTATGCTTTAAAGTTAAAACACAATCTTTCCGGGTTCAAATGAAACGCTGCATTCATTCGTACGAAGTTTCCGAACTTGTGTTAATCGCTGAAAAATCTATCATTCTTTACGCTGCACTAATTCACCCCCCCCTCTTAGTGCCACTCGATCCCTAACATGAACAATCGAAAAGCTGTCTTGAAACCCATGAAAAGCCATTTCTCAAAGGTGTGAATCCAAAAGAGAAATAACAAGGCTCTGATACCAATTGTTAGGGATTGAGTGGCACTAAGAGGGGGGGGGTTGCAGTAAAGAACAATAAATTTCTATGATTTAAAATAACTTCCTAAACTTCATACGATATTAATCACGTTTTTGACTAAAACTGATTTTGATTAATGCGTAATGGAAAGTACTTAAATTAGAGAGTGTTTAGAGAGGAAGAAAGTAGTGATGAGTAAGTTGAGCAGCGAAGAAAAGACGGTATGCATAAAGGTAAATGCAAGAACATAAACACAAACCATTTTTATAGTAGTTCGGTCATCCGACCTACATCCACTCCTGATTCCTCTTCGCTTAAGGCTATCAGCTTTCCACTAGCTGCCTTTCTTCCAACGGGTGAAGATAAACTCTCTTTTATAAACTTTGTTTATAAAGCTTCCCTCAACACTTCTCTTAAGAATACTTCTAAGCTTTCAGATGAGGGATTTCTACTTCAAATGATAGTTTTTCCTTAGGTTTCTTGCACACTTCTTGCTCTAATAGCAAGAACATCTGGGGTATTTATAGACTCCAAGAGGATTCAAATTTGGAGCCCAAATTTGAATTACCTCGGACTTGATCATTCTGGCAGTACCACCACTTGACATTGGCAGTACTATCACCAATCTGACACTGACACAATCAGTGTACCAGGCGGTGCCACCGCTTGGGCTTGCTGCCCAGCGGCGGTACCACCGCCCGAGCTCTCGAGCTCTAGGCGGTGCCACCTCCTGGACTCTCGACCTTTAGGCGGTGCCACCGCCTGGAATCTTGACCTCTGGGCGGTGCCACCGCCCGATGATTTCCAGCTTATTGGTTGGGCCTTAAACTCGACCCAAACCAGTCTGAAACAAGGCCTATGTGGCCCTTAATTGGTTTATAGGATTAACACCTAATCCTAAACCAAATTACGTGCTAACTATGAATTTTAAAGATATTTCCTAAGCTATTACAAAGTCCATAAGTGAAGACTTCTTCCGGCGAACTTTCGACGGTCTTCTGACGAACCCTCGGAAACCATTCTGTGGACTCCCAACAAGCTCCTGGACTTCACGATGATCTTGGCAAGTTCCAACAAGCTTCTTTGGCAAGCTCCGATCTTTCTTGGCAAGTTTCGTGAACTTCCGATGAACCTTCCAGTGAACTTTCGAAAACCCTTCGGCAAGCTCCCTACTCGTTCTCGGCCAGTTCTGGTAGCACTCCCAACGAATCTTCGGACTTCCGTCGAACTCTCGAACTCCCAACGATTCATCATACTTTTCTTTCGGCACTTTGTTTCGCTTTATATCTTCATTGTTATCGTAGTTAATCCTGCACACACAAACCAAAACTCTACTTCGATTTAGACAATTATTATAATGTGAATTGACATTCTATTACCCGGCACATCATTGATTGCTGCTTCGTCCGATTCTTCGGCACATCATCCTCTCTTGCAACTTGTTGCCCAATCGGTGGTTGACCTTCGTAACCCCGATATCCTTGGTGCAACTTTGCTCTTCTTAGTCCGATGCCCGACATCTAAAGCCTTCTGTCGATTGTCGACCGGACCTCCGGCTCGACATCCAATATCTTGATGTGATCACCTGGCGCAACGTCAATTCCTCCAGCGTCAACTATCTAATCCTGATCGATAGTAGACCTGCATAACTCAAAACATAGTTAGATCACAAAACATAATCAATTAGTTTCATTATCAAAATCTAAGATTCAACAAAAGATGCCTTGTACGAGTACTCCATTCTTTAACACCGGACTTACAGGTTTGGAACGTTCTATATCTGGTATAATTAGTTCTCGGGAATGGTAGCTAACCTTACAAAGACAATTGAGTGTCAGTAGAGGATCATTTACTCTCAGTATCATAAGCAAAATATCCCATGTGTTCTTGCTCGACAAATCCCTAGCTATGGTCATTCGGATTGAGAGAGAAAGAGTTCTCTAAGAGAATCCGATTAGAGCGAGACTCGATTGGAAACCATATGGGCCTGACAGCACCATGCCCAATATCCGGTCTCTAGGATATTAGATGGATAAGGGACTGTAGGTACATGATAACTGAGAGCAGATAGGTCCAAATGATTGGATTCCCCTATATCATCTAGGGACTGCGGTGTAGTGGCCTAGTACATCCACAGTTGATAAGTCGAGTGAATTATTATGGAGATAATAATTCACTGAGTTAGAAGGAGTTCTGATAAGTTTGACTTACGACCAACTCGATATTGGGCCTAGAGGGTCACACACATATGATAGGTCTTTTGTCGAGTACTTACGTCGAGTAGAGGTTGGGATATAAGATATCCACCGGAGCTCCTATCTTATTGGATATCCAATAAGCCCTTATATTATTGGATCCCATGGACAAGATCCAATAAGAGCTAGATTATTGGGTAGAAACCCATTAATCTAAGAGGCTTGGGTAATTGGATAGAGATCCAATATCCAATAGGGCTCGATCTATTAGGGTTGACAAGGAGCCTCTATAAATAGGAGGGAACCAAAGGCCCATAGTCTAGGGTTTTTCTTGGTGGTCACCTCCTGTTCTCCTATCTCTAAAGAGGAGCATCGTTGTAGTCCCTACCATGTGAATACCGCTAGAGAGGAGGACGCTTGACCTCCTTCATCCTCCCTCATGGATCTATAGGAACTAAAAGATATATGTTCTCCCTTGATACTTTCTTTCTACATATATAGTTTTTGGATTCATAGATTTGTTTTTGATGCACCGATCTTCGCACGACGATGGAACCTTTCGTGAAAATCTAAGATTTTTATTTTTTATTCTTTCGCTGCGCATGAGATGTCGCCCCTTGGATTTCCGAATAATAGTTGGGAGTAAAGCAAATAAAATTAAATCATAAGTAAAGGCAAGTAAAGAGAAGCATACCAATTTATAATGATTCGAACTTCCTGACCTGCATCTACTCCTATTCCAATTCCCTCAAGGCCACTAACTTTTATTATCAATTCTTTTTAATGAGCAAAGATTAACTATCATTGTTACAATCCTCTCATTTTTCAAGCTTAGGAGATAACCTTCACATACATCTACTCCTATTCCTATTCCCTCAAGACCACTAACTTCTATTATCAATTCTTTTTAATGAGCAAAGATTAACTATCATTGTTACAATCCTCTCATTTTTCAGGCTTAGGAGATAACCTTCACATACACTTTTTACATAAAATCTCTCTATCTCTTGTAATTTAGAATTGTAATCAATCTTAAGAGGAAGAGGAGACTCAAAACTATATTCAAAATAAGAGCTTACAATACTTCACTAGCTTAGGAATGGATGTTTCATCAACCAAACTTAAGTGAGATATTTATATTCTATAAAAGGCTTTAGTTATTGAAGCTAAAAATTTAAATCATTAAAATTTTGAGGTATGGGTAGTACTATTACTAACACTAGTGATATTTGTTGAATCTTAGATTTTGATGATGAAATCAATTGATGAATTAATGATCTAATCCATGTGTTGAGAAAAGTGATGTATGACTAACTACGATCATAAAAAGGGTAAAATAATTAAAGAAGAATCGAATGTTGGGCCATAATCAAGATCAAGCATCAAGCTGAAAGAATCAAGGGATACATTAAAGGTTCAGATGATGCGGTGAAAGCTCACCAGGTGTTCACCGAGAGTTCATCGAAAGCTCACCTAAAGTTCATTGGGAGTTCGATGAAAGCTCGCTGGAAGGTTGTCAGGAGTTTAGCAAAAGACTATCGAAAGATCGCTATGAGTTCGTCGAAAGTTCACCGAGAGTTTGGATAAACTTTTGGACAACTAGATTGCTTGCATTGTAATTGTTTTAGCCTTAACTATCATAGCTAGGACTTAGTTACTAATTATAGGAGCCCTACAAGCTAATCACGTGAGTGATGGAATCTGTAATACACTGCGTCAATCTCTTTGCTTATGATTACTAGCATTTTCTCACATTATCTAGATGTATATTGTGATATCCTTGTATATATGCAATAAGAATCAGATCATGATAAGATCATAATAATGAGACTAATTTATCTTTAAACACAAACCCTAAATAATCTCGGTCATAGGTTACTCGAATGGGATATCGAGATAACTGGATAGACTAGTGTGCTCTATACTTATCCTGTTAGAACCCATACGGATTCTAAGCTTGGGGTTGATCTCTATAGGGGATCGGCCTCCATGAAACTCTATAGGGGTTCCTTCCTCCAAGTTGCTGCTCAAAGGCTGCTAAAAGATTGATCTATTCCTCTATAAAAAGAGGGTGAATACATGACTATTTATAGGGCTTCTAAACCCTAACTCCTAATAGGACTCTTACTCAAGACTCCTACTTGTAACCAACTCCTACTTCTAATTAGGACTCTTCTCTAGTAGGACTCATAATTCTAATAGGACTCTTTCCCTAATAAGACTCCTACTTCTAATAGGACTCTTTCTCTAATAGGACTCCTACTTCTAATAGGACTCTTTCTCTAAGAAGCAACCTAACCCTGACCTAGCCGGCCTCTTCACCTCTTTAATAGGGGTCGACTAGATAGGATTTACATGAATGCCCTTATCAATGAAACTAAATTAGGACTCTCCTAATTAGAGTCCCAATAAATTAAGACTCTCATAGCTAGAGTCCTAACAGACCCGCCCTCTTCAAATCAACCTTGTCCTCAAGGCTAATATTCCATGAATTCTGAGAATTTGATCTTCAAGTCGTCATAGTTCTCCCAAGTGGCATCTTTTGCTGGTAGGTTCGCCCATTGTATTAACACTTCAACAGTAGGTCATCGTCGTCAAGTCATGATCCATCGATCAATAATGGCACTTGATTGGGTCTGGAGCTCTCCTTGGGTAGTCATATTTGGTAGATGGCTTTGGGCTATCTTGTGTTGTCCCAACATGATTTTCAAACATGATACATGGAAGACTGGATGGATTCGGGAGCTGACAGGTAAGTCCAATCTGTATGCTACTACTTTGATGCACTCCAAAATCTAGTAGGGTCCATAGAACCGAGGTGAAAGCTTCATAGATGCTTTGGTTTGGATTGATGTTTGCTTGTATAGCTAGAGCTGTAGGAAGACCTAATATCCTACTAAAAATTCTCTTTCGCCTTTGTGTTGTTGACATACATCACATTGTGCTACAAATTTAGCAATAATATTTTTCATCCCTACCCAATAAAAATTTTACTTAATTCTTTTATAGGTTCTAAGTAACCCGGAGTGCCGAGCCGTAGGTGTGGAATGCATCTCTTGAAGGATGGTCTTTATACAAGTAGAATTTGGCACAAGCACAATGTGTCCCTTATATTGTAAGTCTTTTGAATCCCAATTGTAATGAGCCACGGAGCTTGGTGCTTCCTCCAATTTTTTTATGATTTTACTCATTTTCGGATCATCTTACCATTCCCTCCTAATATCCTTAAGGAAGTCACTGGTCGGAAGTGAAACAACTAAAAATTCAGTTTGCTCGAGTAACCACGAAAGCGCATCTGCAACAGCATTATCTTTCCTCTTTTTATAAGTTATTTCATAATCATATCCAAGAAGCTTTGTTATATATTTTTGCTGCTCGGGGGAAGATATCTTCTGCTCTAAGAAATATTTTAGGTTTTTATGGTCGGTCTTGATTTGAAAGCATCCCTCGATCAAGTATGGTCTCCATTTGGATCTCGTATGCACAATCGTGAGTATCTCCTTATCGTAAATAGTCATCTTGAGATAGGAAGTATTGGGAAATCTGCAAAGGGGAGCGACATCACATGCGCAGTGGAAGAACAAAAAACAAAACTCCAGATTTCCCATAGAAAGTTTCCGTCGTTGTGCGAAGATCGGTGCGTCAAAAACAAATATGCGAAAACTGCATGTGTAAAAGAAGATACCTAGGGAGATCGTATATCCCTAAATTCCTGCATATCTGTGGGAGAGGATGAAGGAGGTCAAGCATTCTCCTCTCTAGCAGTATCCACACGGTAGGAATTGCGACGTTGCACCTCTCTCTCTGGTGAGAGAAGAATAGGAGGTGGCTACCAAAAACCCTTAGCCTATAGAGCTTTAGTTCCCTCATATTTATAGAGGCCCCCTTAAAACCCTAATGGATCTTTTTGCCCTATTGGGTATTGGATCTTCATCCAATCACCCAAGCCTCTTGGATTAGTGGGTTTCTACCCAATAATCTCTTATTAGCAATTATTGGATCTCATCTCAAGATCCAATAATTCAGGGGCTTAATGGATATCCAATAAGATAGGGGATTCAGCGGATATCTCATATCCGAACCTCTACTCATCGCAACACCTACCATATGTGTGTGACCCTCTAGGCCTAATATCGAGCTAGCCGTGAGTCATACTTATCAGAACTCCTTCTGACTTAGTGAATTATTATCTTTATAATAATTCACCCAACTCATCGACTGTGGACGTACCAGGCTACTACGCCGCGGCCCCCAGACGATATAGGGGAATCCAATCCTGTGGACCTATTTGTCCTCAGTTACCATGTATTTATAATCTCTCATCCATCTAATATCCCAAAGACCCTATACCGGGCATGGTGTTGTCAGGCCCCTATGGTCTCTCCTCGAGTCTTGCTCTTGTCGAATTCTCCCGGAGAACTGTTTCTCTCTCAATCCGAATAACCTTGGCCAAGGATTTGTTCGAGCAAGAACACATGAGATATTTCTCTCATGATACTGAGAGCGGATGATTCTCTATTGACACTCAATAGCCCTCGTGAGGTTGGCTACCACTCCCGATGACCGGTTGTACTAGATATGAACTTTCCAAACCTATAAGTCCGGTATCAAAGAGTGGAGTACTCATACAGGACATCCTTGGTGTCTCAAGTCTAAGGACTAGATACACTACTGGGACTATAGAATCGCTGTCTGACGTGAGGTATCAATAATCATCCAGTATTCCGTAGGCGGATCAATCAGTGAACTCATTCTCCAATGAGCACCTACACTGTACCCTTAGTGTCCCCACACGAGTAGCTATGAGACCAGCTACCTCCATCATATAAACGGGTATACAGCACACTAGTCTATCCGGTTATCTCGATGTCCTTCTCGAGTATCCTATGACCAGGATACTTTAAGGTCTGTGTTTAAAGGTGAATCGGTCTCATTATTGTAATCTCATCACGATCCAATTCCCATTGCACAGATCCAAGGATATTATAATATACATCTAGATAATGTGAGATAATGCCAATAATCATAAGCAAAGAGATTGACGCAGCGTGTTACAGGTGCTATCACTCATGTGATTGGCTTGTAGGGCACCTATAACTAGCAATCTCCCACTTGACCTAAAGCCAATCACCAACATGTCTGATTCCCATCAGACCTCTATGACGCTCAAAGACAATCTGAGTCAATGGCTTTGTCAGTGAATCTACAATGTTATCTTCGGATGGAACTCTTTCCATTACTACATCTCTTCGGGCCACGTTCTCTCTAATAAGTTGGAACCTCCTCAGAACACTTCTGATGAGACTCGGGTTCCCTTATTTAAGTAATCATCCCGTATTTGTCACAATATAAAGGAATCAACTCCTCGCTGCTCGGGACGACTCCTAGATCTATGATGAACTTCTTCATCCAGACTCCCTCCTTTGCTGCCTCTACTGCAACAATGTATTCCGCCTCTGTGGTCAAGTCAACAGTAGTGTCTTGTTTGGAACTCTTCTAGCATACTGCTCCTCCATTCAGGGTGAATACATACCCTGAATTATACTTGCTATCATCGACATCAGACTAGAAGCTCGAGTCCTTGTAGCCCTCAACCTTGAGGCTATACCTTCATATATCAGTAAAAGATCCTTAGTCCTTCTCAAGTACTTAAGGATACATTTTACTGCTTTCCAGTGCTCCAAGCCTGGATCTGCCTGATATCTGCTCGTAACACTCAGAGCATGCGCTATATCAGGCCTGGTACATAGCATAGCATACATGATAGATCATATCGCTGATGCATATGACATCATATCCATGCGTGTCCTTTCTTCAGGAGTCTTTGGGGACATACTCCTAGAAAGTGATATTCCATGTCTCATTGGTATGAGACCTCTCTTGGAATTTTCCATGCCAAACCTTTTGACAATGGTGTCTATGTACCTGGACTGGGACAAGCTAAGCATTCTCTTGGATCTATCTCTATAGATCCGTATCCCCAATATGCAGGATGCTTCCCCTAAGTCCTTCATGGAGAAGTGCCTAGATAACCAAGTCTTTACTGTAGAGAGCATTCTTACATCATTCCCAATGATCAAGATGTCATCCATATATAATACTAAAAAGGTGATAGTGCTCCCACTTAATTTCCTGTACACACAAGGTTCATCTTCGTTCTTAACGAAGTCATAAGATCTGATCGCCTCATCAAATCTTATGTTCCAACTTCGGGAAGCTTGCTTCAATCCATAAATGGACCTAAGCAACTTGCACACCTTATCTGGGTTATCCTTGGATACGAATCCCTCAGGCTATATCATATACACCTCCTCATCGAGAATACCATTAAGGAATGCAGTTTTGATGTCCATCTGCCAGATCTCATAATCATAGTGTGCTGCAATAACCAATAGAATTCGAATGGATTTTAGCATGGCTACAGGTGAGAAAGTTTCGTCATAGTCAACACCTTGGCTTTGACGATACCCCTTAGCCACTAACCTTGCTTTATAGGTCTCTACTTTTCCATCTACTCCAATCTTCTTTTTGAAGATCCACTTGCAGCCAATGGGTACAATACCCTCGGGTGCATCAACTAGGTTCCAAACCTTGTTGGAGTATATGAAATCCATTTCTGAATTCATGACTTCTTGCCATTTCTCGGAGTCTATGCTCATAATAGCCTCCTCTTAGGTCTGAGGATCAATATCCTCAACATCCTCTCTTCTGATATGTCCCACATATCTCTCAAGAGGATGGGATACTCTATCTGACCTACGTAAAGTTGGAACTTATGTGTTAGGTATCTGAACAGATTCTGGAATGGTGCTTGAGCTAGGTTCTCCAATCTCGCTCACCTCTATCATGCTCCCATTATCTCCACTAAGAATGTGTTCCTTCTCAAGAAACACTACTCTCTTGGCTACAAAGACCTTTCGGTCCTTAGGGTGATAGAAATAATACCCACAAGTTTCTTTGGGGTATCCCACGAACTTGCACCATTCCATCCTAAATTCTAACTTGTTAGAGTTGTGTATCTTAACGTGGGCAGGGCAACCCCAAATCTTAACAACTGTAAGATCGGGCTTCTTCCCATTCCATATCTCATATGGAGTAGACAACACTGATTTAGTTGGAATTTTGTTCAGAAGGTAAACTGCGGTCTCTATGGCATACCCCCAGAATGAGATGGGTAGGTCGACGAAATATATCATGGAACGCATCATGTCTAACAGTGTGCGATTCCTCCTTTCTGATACACCATTAAGCTGTGGTGTATAAGGAGGTGTCCATTGGGATAACATCCTATAGTCTTTGAGGAACTGGGTGAACTCTATACTCAAGTACTTACCTCCTCGATCTGATCGAAGGGTTTTAATACTCTTTCCTGTTTGGTTCTCCACTTCTCGTTTCCTCTTAGACTCATATACACTCATGATATGTGGAGCTATATTTAGCATAAATAAACCATTATATACTATTCCTCTCGTGATGATCTCATCATCTAATATTATTGAACAATCATTATTCTCAAAAACTAATTTATATCCATTAACTGTCAAACATAAAATGGAAATAATATTTTTGATAATAGAAGGAACATAATAGCATGCATCTAATGCAATAATAGCTCCACCAGGTAGATGTAAGGTGACCTTGCCAATAGCCAATTCAGCAACCTTTGCTCCATTGCCCATCTTAAAGTCCGTCTCGCCTCTGTTCAATCTCCTAGGTCCTGCCAGAACCTGCAACGAATTACAAATATTATAAGCACTCCAGGCATCCAATACCCATGTGTTATCATAAGATTCTAACAAATTGAGATTGATCATGAATGTACCTTAAGTTTCTGCAAGCTTTTGTTTCACCCTCTCTACAAGGTACTCTTTGCAGTTCCTCTTCCAGTGCCTATCTTTGCCGTAGTGGAAGCACTGGCCTTTGTCCTTTGTTGGGTCTTTCTTGGCAACCTTTACCTTACCCATTTTGCCCTTGCCCTTGCCCTTCTTAAGGGTCTTCTCAGTCTTCCTTTTCTTTCTGGTCTCACCAGTGTAGAGAATCAGCTTCTCTTTCTTGAAGGTGCTCTCTGCTGCTCTCTATGTATTAAGGAGCTCTGGGAGGGTCACCTCAAGTTTGTTTATATTAAAATTCATTATGAACCGAGAAAACGAATCTGGTAGGGACTGAAGTACAAGATCCACACACAGGTTATCCTCTAGGACCATTCCTAGACCTGTGAGTTTTTCGATCCACTCAATCATCTTAAGGACATGGTTCTGAACCGGTGTCCCCTCAGTTATCCTAGCACGGAAGAGACTCTTTGATATCTCATATCATTGAGTTCTTCCCTATTCCTCAAACAGTTTGGGGAGATGTAGGAGTATGGAATTAGCATCCATATTTTCATGCTGTCTTTGTAACTCAGTAGTCATAGAGGCCAACATATATCACTGAGCAAGAGTGGAATCATCTAAGTACTTCACATAATGAGCGATCTCATCCTTGCTTGCCCCTTCGTCGGGCGTAGGGATTATTGTATCAAGGACATACGTGATTTTCTCCGCCGTGAGAACGATTCTCAGATTGCGAAGCCAATCCGTATAATTTGGACCAGTGAGGCAGTTGGCATCAAGTATGCCACGTAAAGGATTTGAAAGTGACATTTTTCTGAAATAAAAGATGTAACAGAAATAAATAACATGCAGACTTTGCAAAAATTTAAATAATTAAGATAAGGACTTCTATCTTAATGTATTCCCACTAATTTTTCGCGAGACACAACACCCTCCGGTATGTGAATCGGAGACCTCCGGCGGACCTCTAGTGGGGATCAGGATTCAATCGGCGTCTTAACGTAACCTCGAGGGACTCGACCAATCACGTTAAGCCCGTAAAGGTAGGCAACTCTTGCCAATCACAACTCCTTGTGATTCCCGTCCTATTCGGCCTCCGAACCACTATGGCCTCGAGGGACTCGACCAACCATGATGTTCAGTTAAGTCATTAACATCGTTACCAGATGAGTCTGATTAGGTGATATACTCTCGAGGGACTCGACTAAGTATACCATATCCTCATGTCACCTCTGACATCTCTATGTTGTAGATAAGATGGCGAGATGCGATATAGGTGAGTCTCGAGGGACTCGACCAACTCAACCTACACCGGGAATCAGCTCCCAGCTATAACGATGGAAGGCCATGTGGGTCAATCTAATTGTCTCACGTTTACCGACTTAATATTATTAATAGAGGGAATTTTGGTTTGGTCTCCTAATATAATGTGTCACACACATACTTATTTAATATATGTATCTACATCGCATGCAAATATATATATATATACATATCTAGTAGGTGTATATCTAATCACACATCACATGAGCAATCACACCAGATGATCATGGACCACATCCTAATGTGATCAGGCCGAGCCAGTAGGCCCAATCACTCATATCAAGATCTATGTATACTTTGGCGCATCTCTATGCTCTATGATCATCCATCTCGCTTCGTCGGATCCGTCGACATCTCAACACATCTTTATGCGTCGGATCATCCGTCTCGGCCTCGTGAGTCCTGCTACCACTACGCCTCATGTAATTACAACATAATTACAGGCACGCAGGCCCGACAATAAACGAGAAAAATAGAGGCTTGCAGGCCCCAATAATAATAATCATATGTACACACATCACATCACAAGTCCATGATCATCTGCCACATCATACATCACATGTATATGTTACTTTATAGGACTACTAGATAAAAGAATATTAGTTAATTAAACTATTTAATTAACATATTCAATTTTTTGAAATTAGAGACATAAAGGGAATTTTCTGAATTCCCAAGGGTATTTTGGTAATTCTATCAAAAGGGATAGAATCTGTAATTTTTAAAATTCTAAGGGGTATTTTAGTAATTTTATCAAAAGAGACAGAATCTAGAATTTCTGAAATTCCAAGGGGCAAAACTATCTTTTTTTCCTAAAACCCTAACCTCTCACCCTTACTGCACGGGAAGGGAGGTGGCGCCGCCAGCCGCCTCACGCCCGTAGTAGCCATTGCCATGCGGTGCCTCTCAAGCAGCACTGCCTTGGTGCGGCGCCAGCGCCTGCGCCTCATGCGACGTTATTCCCTGCAGCGCGGCGCCTAGCACGGCACCTGCCGCCATAGGCATCGCCCGTAGGCATGCCGCAGCGCCGCTTCTTTGGCGACCTCTTGGCGGCTGTCAGGCAGCAAAGAAGGCTGCAAGTAGCCTTGCGGTTGATGCACGAGCGGGCAATAACAGTTGCTGCCCTTTCTCGCTCTTCGCGCCAACGATTTTGACATCAAAAGCATATCTAAAACACAACACAAGCAGTTTAAGATCCAATCTTCGCACGAACAACCTAGCTCTGATACCACTGTTGGGAAATCCATGCAGGGGAGCGACATCACATGCACAGCGGAAGAATAGAAAACAAAACTCCAGATTTCCCATAGAAAGTTTCCGTCGTCGTGCGAAGATCGGTGCGTCAAAAATAAATCCACGAAAACTGCACGTGTAAAAGAAGATACCTAGAGAGATCGTATATCCCTGAATTCCTGTAGATCTATGGGAGAGGATGAAGGAAGTCAAGCATCCTCCTCTCTAGCGGTATCCACATAACAGAAATTGCGATGATGCACCTCTCTCTCTGGTGAGAGGAGAACAGGAGGTGGCTACCAAAAACCCTCAGCCTATAGAGCTTTAGTTCCCTCCAATTTATAGAGGCCCCCTTAAAACCCTAATGGATCTTTTTGCCCTATTGGGTATTGGATCTTCATCCAATCACCCAAGCCTCTTGGATTAGTGGGTTTCTACATAATAATCTCTTATTAGCAATTATTGGATCTCATCTTAGGATCCAATAATTCAGGGGCTTAATGGATATCCAATAAGATAGGGGGTTCAGCGGATATCTCATATCCGAACCTCTACTCGTCGTAACACCTACCATATATGTGTGACCCTCTAGGCCCAATATCGAGCTGACCGTGAGTCATACTTGTCAAAACTCCTTCTGACTTAGTGAATTATTATCTCTATAATAATTCACCCAACTCATCGACTGCGGATGTACCAGGCTACTACGCCGCGACCCCAAGACGATACAAGAGAATCCAATCCTTTGGACCTATCTGTCCTCAGTTACCATGTATTTATAATCTCTCATCCATCTAATATCCCAAAGACCCTATACCGGGCATGGTGCTGTCAGGCCCATACGGTCTCTCCTCAAGTCTTGCTCTTGTCGGATTCTCCCAGAGAATTGTTTCTCTCTCAATCCGAATAACCTTGGCCAAGGATTTATTCAAGTAAGAACACATGAGATATTCCTCTCATGATACCGAGAGCGGATGATCCTCTATTGATACTCAATAGCCCTCGTAAGGTTGGCTACCACTCCCAATGATCGGCTGTACTAGATATGGAACTCTCCAAACCTATAAGTCCGGTATCTAAGAGTGGAGTACTCATACAGGACATCCTTGGTACCTCAAGTCTAAGGACCAAATACACTACTGGAACTACAAAATTGCTGTCTGACGTGAGGTATCAATAACCATCCAGCATTCCGTAGGCGGATCAATCAGTGAACTCAGTCTCCAATGAGCACCTGCACTGTACCCTTAGTGTCCCCACACGAGTAGCTATGAGACCAGCTACCTCCATCATATGAACGAGTATACAGAATACCAATCTATCCGGTTATCTCGATGTCCTTCTCAAGTAACCTATGATCAGGATACTTTAGGGTCTGTGTTTAAAGGTGAATCGATCTTATTATTGTAATCTCATCACGATCCAATTCCCATTGCACAGATCCAAGGACATCACAATATACATCTAGATAATGTGAGATAATGCCAATAATCATAAGCAAAGAGATTGACGCAGTGTGTTACAGGTGCTATCACTCATGTGATTGGCTTGTAGGGCACCTATAACTAGTAGGAAGGAGATAACACCTTACTGGTATAAGTAAGGGGACGACCATCTTGTATTAGTACAGCACCAATTCTGACTCCTGAGGCATCGGCTTCAATAATAAAAGTCTTGCCGAAGTCGAGTAATGCTATTACGGGCATTGTTATCATTGTGACTTTAAGTTCGTCGAAGGCAGTGGTGGCTTTGTCCAACCACTGGAAAGCATTTTTTTTTTAGCAAGGAAGTAAGTTGTGCACTGATCTTTCCATAGTTTTTCACGAACTTGAGGTAGTAACCTGTTAAACCGAGAAAGCCGCACAACGATTTTATGTTCCTCGGGGTCGACCAATTCTGCATTGCTTTAATTTTGGAGGGGTCCACTGCCACCCCTTCCTCTGATATGATATGCCCAAGATATTCCACCTTTTATTGAAGAAAGCTGCACTTCATTTTTTTGACAAAAAGAACATGTTCTCTCAAAATTGTCAAAACAAGTCGTAAGTACTGAATATGACTTTCAAGAGAAGGGCTGTAAATAAGAATATTGTCGAAGAAAACTAGCACAAACTTACGAAGATAACTCTGAAAAATATCATTCATAAGGGTCTGGAAGGTGGAGGGAGCATTGGTGAGACCAAAGGGCATTACCAGAAATTTGTAGTGACTGTTGTGCATTCGAAAGGTAGTTTTTAGTATGTCTTCTTCGCACACTCGTATTTGATGATACCTAGATCGAAAGTCCAGCTTTGTGAAGACTCATGCTCCCTTTAATTCATCAAGCAATTCATTTACTACTGGAATAGGATACTTGTCCTTGATGGTTATACCGTTGAGAGATCGGTAATCAATGCAAATTTGCCATGTTCTATCTTTCTTTCGTACGAGGAACACCGGTGAAGAGTAGGGGCTGCAACTTGGCTGAATAACTCTTGTTTCAAGTATCTCTTTTATAATCCTTTCTATTTCATCTTTCTGGAGATGTGGATACTGATATGGCCGAGTATTTACTTGAGGTTTGCTTGGAAGAATTGGTATACGATAATCATGCCGGATGTTAGGAGGTAGGCTGTGTAGTTCGTCAAATATATATGAAAATTCAGCAAGCAAGGGAAGTAAGTTTGGATCTTCAAATTCGGTTAGCTCTCCCTTAGATTGATGCTCAAGTTGTACAAAAAATATGCTGCATACTTTGTGCAAAACTTTATCTATTCGTTATGTGCAAATCGTCGTTACGTCTCCCCCATGTTTCCCGTACAGTATCTCACCTGTTTCCCCTTATTGTAAAATTTCATAATTAATTTCAAAAAATTCTAGGAAACATCACCTAATGTCGTCAACCATTCGATGCTAAGCACAGCCTCATAATCATCGAGAGGGAGGAGGAAAAAATCTGCAATTATCTCTTGGTCCTGTAATAATAGTTTTACCCGTGGGCACCTACGATCACACTTCAAAATTTGTCCATCGGCAATCTTAACATCGAACCTACTGTAATTCTCGATAGGTAAGGCCATCCAAACAGCAACCTTGCTATTCATAAAATTATTAGTGCTCCCAGTTTCAATAAGAACGGTGATCGGTTGTTGCTTTAGAAATCCTCCCACTTTCATTGTTTGTGGGTTCGCATAACCGGTAAGGGTATGCATCGTAATATCAATTGGCTGTTGTTCTTCATCCGTGACCTCTTCTTTATGTGTTAGGATCAAAAAGGCACTAAGAGAGGGGGGGTGAATTAGTGCAACGGATTAAAAACGTAACTTTGAAGCCGACTTCGTACAAAGATAAGTTCGTAGGAAGATTTCGATTCGATGAAAGAGAACTTGTAAGAAGTTGCTTGAGTAAAGGAAATAGCAAGGAACTAAGTAATTTACAGCTAAGTAATAAAATGATTCAGAAATATAAACACTCACACATTCATGAACACAATGATGTATAGTGGTTCGGTCAAATGACCTACATCCACTCTTGAAGCCTTCACGATGAGGCTCCGCACTTCCACTAGCAAATCCTTTGAAGAGGAAGGACCAAATACCCCTTTTTACAACCCTTTACAAGAGGTTCACACTCTTATAAGATTTCTCAAGAAGAAGGAGGTGAACACTTAGCAAGAGACAAGGCTTTTCAAGACTATTCAAAGACTTAAACTCAAGATTCTGACTCTCAAAAGGGTGCCCTTTCAGCTGAGAAAGGGGGGTATTTATAGATCCAAAATGGTTTCAAATTTGGGCTCCAAATTTGAAATCAAATTGAGTTCCGGTCTTTGGCGGTGCTACACGCTTTGTCGAGGCGGTGCTACACTTTGTCGATCATCGATCGGCAATTACCTGCAGTGCTACCCCTGGAGCGGCGGTGCTACCGCTTGGAGCAAGCGGTACTACCGCCACTATATACTGTAGCCAAGCGGTACTATCGCTTCAGTGGCGGTAGCACCGCCTAGCACACTGGCTGCCGGCGGTGCTCTTGCAACACAAAGGTTCTCTGCTTGGCCCATTCAACTTTGCTGAATGGGCATTGTTCAAGGCCCAAAAAGCCCAGTAAGGGCCCGGTTGGCCCCTACCAATTTAGAGCAGGATTAATTCGAAATCCTTGCCCTAAGTATGTGCCAACTACAAAATTAAAACATAATTAATAGTGATTTAAACTGACATTCTTCAAGTCTTATTCCGGCGAGCTTTACGATGAGACTTCGGTGGTCCTCCGATATTTCCCTCGGATTTCTTCTGACGGATTCGCAGCATGCTCCCGGCTTGTATGGCATGCTCAACGAGTCTTCGACAAGCTTCCGAACCTTCTCGGCAAAGTTCCATGAACCTTCAACGATCTTTGTGATGAACTTTCGAAAACTTCGGCAAGTCCCTGATTCGATCTTAGTTGGTTCCGACAACACTTCCGACGATCCTTCGGACTTCCGATGAACTATTGAACACCCGACGGACTTGACCTCAGCAAATCACTTTATGTTTATGACCCATCATAGTTAATCCTGCATACTTATCTTTGACAATATAGATTAGAACAAATATTTCACCAATTGATTTTATCATCAAAATCTGAGATTCAATAATCTCCCCCCTTTTTGACAATGACAATCAATTGATGATGGAGTTAAACTCAACTCCCCCTATCTATATGCCATATCATTAGAAGGTAAAAAGCACTTAAATTCAATCTTTTGAATTTAAGCCAAATCAAATAGATTTCATTCAACATAAAGCTTAATAAGCAAGCTTAGGCATAAATACTCAAAGCAATGTATTTTAAACAATGTCAAAGTATTTACACCTATAATAACCAGAAATATTAATTCAAACATGATAAAGATCAAGTGATATCCAAAAGAGTGTTTTAATATCAAGTCATGATATCACATGAAAAACTAGCTTATCTCAAGAATAAGAGTTCTTAAGCATTTGCAATGCGATACAATTGATTCATATTTCACTTTAAGCATTTTATTCCAACATAGCAATAATTACTCCATCATAGCAATTTACATTTTTCTCCCCCTTTGTCATCAACAAAAATAATGAAGGTGAAGAAACCATTCATTGTCATAGAGAGAGCAAAAAACCATTCGAGGAAAGTATCACGTCATAGAATGATATAAAAGTGTAATCTATAGTAGTCACAAGGAAGAAGGTATCAAGTCAAAATTATGATCAAATCGAAAAAAAGTTCACGCAAAAGCTGAGTAGATGAAATGAAAGTTACAACATCATCCATAGTAGTCATAAGTATAACAGGACAAGTGTTTAAAAAGAAAACAACAGCTACTCCGGAGGAGGAACGCCAAGATGCCTATACAAGTGATCTATTTTGCGGTTCATTTGTTGCACTTCCTTCAAAATTTTAGTTTGTTGTGATGTGATTTGATTCAAGGCATGCATGATCGGATCTTCAGTAGATGGAGCAAGAGCTGGCTCAAACGGTGCTGGATCAACGAGACTAGGCGGAGGAGATTCATTTCCCCTAAAAATTGGTATTTCAAGTTGCTCTACTTATGGAGGAACTATATCAACCCATCTAGATTGCCTAATCCATATGTCATCTCTAAAGGTGCATCTAAGTCGCTTCAGGAGACTTCTATTAATTGTGTTATATCTATCAACTTTCATTACTTTCTCGTTGGATGACACACAAATGTCATGGGCAAAAATGAGTCTAGTGATCAACCCACCATACGACAACATCGAATCTCTAGAGAAAATTTCTATCATATGTTGTCTAATCAAATAACCAAAGTAGTTGTTTTGTCTAGTCATAATCCAATACATCATACTCAGTTCCAACATACTCATTTCATCAGGATGAAACTACTTCAGAAGTAGAATGCTTATCATAATGTGATGAAGTAATTTTAAGTTAAAAGGTAATAAGTGCTCGTAGCTTTTAGCGATAATGCCTAGGTTAGAATTAGCAAAAATCATTTCTAAGGCTTCAGAGTGGGTTGCTCCGATTGCATCCATATCCCATTGCCCTCTAAAATAACATCCTCTATTCATTTCTTTAATTCCAAGTAACTCACATATGATACGATTAGAAATCTGAATTGTGGTTCCTAACACATAGGTGGACAAAACATCATCTTTAATAATCATGTTAGCATAAAATAGCTTAACCAACCTAGGGTAGATTGGTTCATTAATTTGCAAGATAGATAGAGCAAACCATCTAATAGGTTCTAGGTTTCCTAGTTCACCTAGATCAATATGTTTATCCTTATGTATGGTTTTACAATCAAAATTTGGGTATCTTAAGACTACCTCATTAGATCTAAAAAGGATTAGGTCAAATGAATCTCCTTCCAACCTTTTCCCTTTCCCTCTTGTTGATTTCTTAGGAGCCATGTCTATATCTATTCATGATGAACAAACAAAAGGAAATAATAAGGAAAAGACAAGCAATTGTGAGTAGAAGAGAAAATTTCAGTTATTACCTTGTTTGTGTTTCCTAGAGAGGTGAGGAGCTTGGATCACAAAAATGCCTTTGATTGCCCTTTAGGAGGAGGAAGAATGGAGAGGAGAAGGCTTAGAGGTGCTTAGGAGGAAGAAGAATGAAAGGGAGAGAGTTTTCGATCGGTTCTATCGCCGACCCTAACACCCCCTTTAATATGGGGGTGTTCGGGCGGTACTACCGCCAACCAGGCGGTGCTATCGCCTAGGAGCCGAATACCCAGACGGTACTATCGCCGGTTCAGGCGATGCTACCGCTGGCCCCACAAAATATTTTTTTTTAAAAAAAATTATTCTGAATTTATTTTCAGAGATTTTAAGGATGGGATGATGTCAAAAAGAAATCCGAAATTTCAAAAAGAAATCCGAGAGGAAGTCAAATCGACGAAAATCAAAATTTCAAAGAAAAATCTCATACAATAAAGCTCATTTATTAGGACAATTTAACATGCCTAATTCCCTTCTAATAAAATCAAATTGTTCCTCATTTAGGGGTTTTGTAAAAATATCCGCTAATTGATGATTTGTATCAATAAATTCAAGGGTGACATCTTTACTACTAACATGATCACATATAAAATGATGCCTAATGTCAATGTGCTTAGTTCGAGAATGTTGAATCAGATTTTTAGTTAGACAGATAACACTCGTGTTATCACATTTTATAAGAATATTCTTTAAATAAATTCCATAGTCTTCTAGCATATTTTTCATCTAAATAACCTGTGCACAGTATGCACTTGCAGCTATGTATTCGACTTCTGCCGTAGATAGTACAACTGAATTTTGTTTCTTGGAAGTCCAAGAAACAAGTGCATGTCCTAAAAATTGGCATGTTCTGGATGTATTTTTTCTATCTATTTTACATCCACCAAAATCTGCATCTGCATAAGCTTTCAAATAAAAGTTATCAGATTTTGGATACCATAATCCAAGATTCAGAGTCCCTTTAAGATATCTAAGGGTTCTCTTAACGGCTTTGAAGTGAGATAGCTTAGGATTAGCTTAGAATCTTGCACATAACCCCACACTAAACATGATGTCAGGTCTGGTTGCAGTGAGATAAAGCAAGCTACCTATCATGCCCCTATATGTTTTTTGATCAAAACTTTCTCCTTTTTCATCTATATCTAACTTAGTGGAGGTGCTCATAGGAGTGCTAATGTCTTTTGATCCATCCATGTTAAATCATTTTAACAATTCTAATGTATACTTTGATTGATTTAGAAATATACCATCACTTAGTTGCTTAATTTGTAATCCTAAAAAGAAATTTAGTTCTCCCATTATGCTCATCTCAAATTCATCACTCATATTCTTGGCAAATGATTCACATAGTAATTTATTAGAAGAACCAAAAATAATATCATCAACATAAATTTGAACAATAAGAAAATTATTTTCAAAATATTTAATAAATAATATAGTATCAACCTTGCCTTTAGTGAAATCATTTGAAATTAAAAAAGAACTAAGCCTCTCATACCAAGCCCTAGGGGCTTGTTTTAGACCATATAAAGCCTTAGTTAGCTTAAACACATGGTTAGGGAGAAGAGAATTTTCAAATCCGGGTGGTTGTTTGGCATACACTTTTTCGGAAATAAAACCATTTAAGAATGCACTTTTGACATCCATTTGAAATAATTTGAAATCATTACTACTAGCATAGGCAAAGAGCATCCTAATGGCTTCTAATCTTGCCACCGGAGCGAAGGTCTCTTCGTAATCGATACATTCTTCTTGGTTGAAACTTTTGGCCACTAGTCTAGCCTTGTTTCTAACCACGATACCACATTCATCTTGCTTGTTTCTAAAGACCCACTTAGTACCAATAACTAAGTGGTCATTAGGTCTAGGAACAAGCTTCCATACCTCATTCCTCTCAAATTGATTTAATTCTTCTTGCATTGCGATAACCCAAGAATCATCTTTCAAGGCATCATCAATACATTTTAGTTCAACTTGAGAAAGAAAAGCGGCATGGGCACAAAAATCTTTAAAAGAAAAGCGAGTTTGAACCCCTTTCGATGCATCCCCTATAATTAACTCCTTGGGATGAGTATCTACATACTTCCATTCCTTGGGTAAGGAAGTTTGGGAAGAAGATGCATCCAAGTTGTCATTTTGAGGAGAGGGTTCATTCAAATTCAAATTATTAAAGCCAAAATCATCATCAAAATCTTTCTTCTTAAATTCGAAAATTTTATTAAAAACCACATGAATAGATTCTTCTATAACTAAGGTTCTTTTGTTGAAAATACGAAAAGCCTTAGAAATGGAAGAATAACTAAGAAATATGCCTTCATTGGATTTTGCATCGAATTTTCCTAAGGCATCCTTTTCATTTAAAATAAAACATTTACAACCAAAAACTTTAAAAATAAGAAACATTGGGTTTTTTATCATTCCGTAATTCATATGGAGTTTTAGATAGGGATGGTCTCACTAGAACTCTATTCATAACATAGCAAGCCGTATTCACGGCTTCGGCCCAAAAATATTTTGGTAAATTGTATTCATTTAACATGGTTCTAGCCATTTCTTGCAAACTTTTATTTTTTCTTTCCACTACTCCATTTTGTTGTGGATTTCTTGGAGTAGAGAAGTTATAGTTATATCCGTTTATTTCATAAAAATTTTGGAAGTCATGATTTTGAAATTCACTTCCGTGATCACTTCGAATCGATGAAATCATAAAACCTTTTTCATTTTGAGTGAGTTTACAAAATTTAGAGAAACATTTGAAACAATCACTTTTGTGAGCCAAGAAATAGGTCCAAGTATATCTACTATAGTCATCCACAATTACAAAGGCATATTTGCTACCTCCTAGACTTGTTATGTCAATTGGTCCAAATAAGTCTAAATGGATCAATTGCAATGGTCTAGTGGTGCTAATTTGATTTTTTGATTTGAAACTAGTTTTTATTTATTTTCCTAGTTGACATGCATCACATACCTTGTCCTTGATAAATTTCATGTTTGGGATACCTCTTACTAACTCTCTAGATGAAATCTTAGAAATTAGTTTCATGCTTGCATGGTCTAATCTCCTATACCAAAGCCAAGCATCATCATTCAAAACCGAAAAACACATTTCATTACTTAATTCATCAATATTTATGGTGTAGACATTGTTTTGTTTTAAAACAATTATAGATATGTCATTGTTTGGCTTTTCAATAATGCAAACATTAGATTCAAATCTAACAACATAACCTTTATCGCATAATTGACTAATGCTTAAAAGATTATGTTTTAAACCATCAACTAGCAACACATTATCAATTGAAAAACTTGATTTGTTACCTATGGTCCCCTTGCCAATGATTTTACCCTTGTTGTTGTCTCCGAAGGTGACATACCCTTCTTCTTTGTTAGTGAGCATAGAGAAATGAGATGGATCTCCGGTCATGTGCCTTGAGCATCCACTATCAAGATACCATTTCTTGCTCCTAGCTTGTGAGTTTGTCTATAAAAGAGGATGGTTTTTAGGTACCAATTTGATTTTGGGTCCTTACAAATTGATATACTTAATTTGTAATTCAACATTGAGTTGTTTATAGTTCCTTTAGGAACCCATATCAATTTTTGTGGACTAAATTTCTTGAATGGACATTTGTAAGCAACATGTCCTGTTTTACCACAAAAATTACATTTCAAATGGGGTGATATATGCAATGTAGGTCCTTTAATAAAGGTGGTGGGATTTTGGTGAGATCCACTCACAAATTCGATTCCACTCCTATTTCCGACATGACCCTTGTTAGCAAGGATCATGTCCAAGCCCTTGCTACCGACCTTAAACTTGTTTAGGGTCTCTTTGAGTAGCAAGTTCTCCCTTTTTATTGCTTCCAAGTGTTCACACTTAGAGCTTAGGGGTAGAGAAGGGGTTTGGAGACTATTGAACTTATTTTGTAATAAAGCATGCTCTTTCTTAAGCAAATTGAACTTCTTACTAAGAGTTCTACATTCATCAAATAACTCATGAAAAGTGATAGAAAGTTCATTGAAAGATAACTCTTCATTAAATAACTCACTAACCTCTTCTCCTAATGCCATTAGCGCGAAGTTGGCCTCCTCTTTGTTACTAGCTTCTTCAACCTCGGGGTCACTTGAATCATCCCACGTGGCCTTCAAAGCTTTCTTCTTCTTGAATTGCTTCTTCTTGGCTTGAGGGCATTCATTCTTGAAGTGTCCTGGCTTCTTGCATTCGTAGCAAATAACTTGGTCCTTTTTGTGTTCAAATTTATTTTTTGTGTCATTTTTAAATTTGTTCTTTCTTATAAATTTCTTAAACTTTCGAGTTAAAAGTGCAATGTCATTGTCACTGTCCTCATCACTTGATGTTCCTTTCAAGTGGTCTTCTTGTGTTCTAAGTGTCATATCCTTCCTGTTCTTTGGAAGAGGGTTCTCAAGCTCTTCATGAGCATGGCACGTCATCTCGTAGGTCATTAGAGACCCAATAAGTTCTTCAAGCGGAAATATTTTAAGATCTTTGGCCTCTTGAATGGCCATAACCTTTGGATCCCAACTCTTTGGAAGGGATCTTAAAATTTTAGTTACCAACTCAAAATTACAAAAACCTTTACCAAGAGCTTTAAGTCCATTGATGACATCAGTAAAGCGGGTGTACATGTCTCCAATGGACTCATTTGGTTTCATCTGAAAAAGTTCATAAGAATGCACAAGAATGTTGATTTTGGACTCTTTCACTCGGCTAGTGCCTTCATGAGTGATTTCAAGAGTGTGCCAAATATCAAATGTCGATTCACAAATAGAAACCCGATTAAACTCATTCTTATCAAGTGTACAGAATAAGACATTCATAGCCTTTGCATTGAGAGTAAAAATCTTCCTTTCTGACTCATTCCACTCACTCATCGGAAGAGAAGATTTTGCAAAGCCATTTTCAACAATGTTCCAAAGTTCGAAGTCCATAGAAATGAGAAAAATCCTCATACGAGTCTTCCAATCCGTATAATCCGACCCATTAAATATAGGCAGACGAGTAATGGAGTGACCCTCTTGCATACTAGAGTAGGCCATCTCTCTTGGGTTTTAAACCAATATAAAAGTAAACCTTGCTCTGATACCAATTGTTAGGATCGAAAAGGCACTAAGAGGGGGGGGGGTGAATTAGTGCAGTGGATTAAAAACGTAACTTTGAAGCCGACTTCGTACAAAGACAAGTTCGTAGGAAGATTTCGATTCGATGAAAGAGAACTTGTAAGAAGTTGCTTGAGTAAAGGAAATAGCAAGGAACTAAGCAATTTGCAGCTAAGTAATGAAATGATTCAGAAATGTAAACACTCACACATTCATGAACACAATGATGTATAGTGGTTCGGTCAAATGATCTACATCCACTCTTGAAGCCTTCACGATGAGGCTCCGCACTTCCACTAGCAAATCCTTTGAAGGGGAAGGACCAAATACCCCTTTTTGCAACCCTTTACAAGAAGTTCACACTCTTACAAGATTTCTCAAGAAGAAGAAGGAGGTGAACACTTAGCAAGAGACAAGGCTTTTCAAGACTATTCAAAGACTTTAACTTAAGATTCTAACTCTCAAAAGGGTGCCCTTTCAGCTGAGAAAGGGGGGGTATTTATAGATCCAAAATGGTTTCAAATTTGGGCTCCAAATTTGAAATCAAATTGGAGTTCCGATCTTGGCGGTGCTACCACTGTCGAGGCGGTGCTCTACTGTCTGGTGTCGGCCGTCGATCGACGATTACCGCAAAGCTGCTACTGCTGGAGCAGCGGCGATCTTGCCACCATTGTATACTGTAGTCGGGCGGTACTACCACCCCAGTGGCGGTAGCACTTTGCCCAAAGACACTACCGCGGTGGTGCTCTTGCTCGCACAGCGGTTCTGCTTAGGCCCATTCACTTTGCTGAATGGGTATTGTTCAAGGCCCAAAAAGCCCAGTAAGGGCTCGGTTGGCCCCTACCAATTTAGAGCAAGATTAATTTGAAATCCTTGCCCTAAGTACATGCCAACTATGAAATTAAAACATAATTAATAGTGATTTAAACTGACATTCTTCAAGTCTTATTTCGGCGAGCTTTACGATGAGACTTCGGTGGTCCTCCGATATTTCCCTCGGATTTCTTCCGGCGGATTCCCAGCATGCTCCCGGCTTGTATGGCACGCTCAACGAGTCTTCGACAAGCTTCCAAACCTTCTCGGCAAAGTTCCACGAACCTTTAACGATCTTTATGACGAACTTATGAAAACTTCGGTAAGTCCTTGATTCGATCTTGGTTGGTTCCGACAACACTTTCGACGATCCTTCGGACTTCTGATGAACTCTTGAACACCCGACGGACTTGACCTCGGCAAATCACTTTATGTTTCTAACCCATCGTAGTTAATCCTACACACTTATCTTTGACAATATAGATTAGAACAAATATTTCACCAATTGATTTTATCATCAAAATCTGAGATTCAACATCATGCTCCTAGACCTCCTCCTCTATGTCTTCAAGAGGTTCAATCAATAAGAGATGGCCCCTTTTGCAGTGATGATCGTGGTTTCACAGCTCATCGCAATGCCAACAAAGACCCTTTTCTGATCGGTCACGTAGTTCTTCTCTTGTCAATTTTTTTGACAGCGAAGGATGACTGGGAGCAGAAGGGGGTTTATATGCTAAGGTTCTAAGAGTGGTTCTCATCATCTGAGCATCTTGGCTGAGTCGTTCTTCTTATATTTGGGCAAAAGAAATCACAACCATCACGGTACGGGGTTGTTGCACTTAACTTCTCCTTTTATCTCTGGCTTGAGTCCTTCGATGAATGTTCCTAACAATTGATGGTCAGTCCAATTATGAGCAAGGTAGGATAGCTTCTCAAACTTGGTTTGGTACTCTTGAATCATAAAAGTTTGTCGAATCTTTACGAGTTGGCTGTCAATAATTTCATACTTCGTAGGTCCAAAATGGTTCAGCAATGCGTTCTTAAATTGATTCCATGTCAGAGCCCCATGATTATATTCCAGCCAATTGTACCATTGAACAGCATCTCCTTTAAGGTAAATGACAACAATCTCCACCATAGCATTATCCGATGTTTGGTAGTAGCAAAAGTAACGTTCGACACACGAAATCCACCCCGTCGGGTCTCCTTCTTCCGATCGTGGGAAATCCACCCTCATGCATGGCTGAAGCATGTCCAAGGGTTGTCCCTCCTACTCTAGGATTCTTTCTAAATTCTCTCCTTGCTGTAATTTGGTTGGACTCGGTGGTTGTCCAATTCTGAATTCTGTAAACAAAGTGTGCAATTTGTCTTCCAAGCGCGATTCAAGCCGTGATTCAATCCGAGATTCTCATGCTTCAAATTTGACATTAATTAGATCTTGATAAGCTATAGCATATGCCTGTAGATCAGAGATGCCCTTGTCATTTTTCTGTTGATGGGTTAATGGCATGGGGTGGTGGATATTACTGCATAAACTTTTCATCACAAAGCTTTCATCTCTACAATGAAAGTAGAAGCCCTATAAATAGCCATGTATTCACCCTCTTTTCATAGAGGAATAGATCAAACTTTTAGCAGCCTTTGAGCAGCAACTTGGAGGAAGGAACCCCTATAGAGTTCCAAGGAGGCCGATCCCCTATAGAGATCAACCCCAAGCTTAGAATCCGCAAGAGTCCTATTAGGAGTTGGGGTTTAGAAGCCCTATAAATAGCCATGTATTCATCCTCTTTTCATCAATGAATAGATCAATCTTTTAGCAGCCTTTGAGCAGCAACTTGGAGGAAGGAACCCCTATAAAGTTCCAAGGAGGCCGATCCCCTATAGAGATCAATCCCAGGCTTAGAATCTGCAAGGGTTCTATCACTTGGTATTAGAGCAACGTTCTTGGCATCTCGTTGCCCTTCCACAACCATCCACTAGCCCCCTACAACCCGTCTAAAGCAATTCCCACAATTGTTTAGAAGATCATCACCAAATTCCGTCGTCATCTCCGCCACCACAAATCATTCTTTGATCTTCTCATGAATTACAACAGGTTCTGGTTATCTACCTTACTGCTACTATAATTTAGTTATCCTTATTTAAAAAATCTAAAAAATTTATTCCTATATTGCTGCATAAACTTTTCGTCGTAAAGTTTTCATCTCTACAACGAAAGTTGCACTATAGAATTTCAACCGTATAGCACTGACTTTTTGACCTTGCTACTATATTTTTTCTATCCAAATCTCTACAAAATTTTTATGATAGCTTTGACACTTCTTAACAGTGGTTTTCCCTTTAGTTTTGTCAAAAAAATTCTCAATATAAATCACTTATCTTTTACGTCCAAACGGCTACACTTTAGACGTAAAAATCTACTATAGTACCTCTCTGTGATACTCAATTTTTCCAAACCTCTTGCTGTCGTTTCTTTCTATGAAATTTTTAACAGCATTACCTCTCCCTTACCAGTAGATTCCCTTTAAGTTTTGTTTGAATCTCTATTGAAAATTTCTGAAAAAAATTGCATCTTTACTGTTGAAATTTATTCGATAAAAATTCTGGTGCTACACCTTTGTCTTTTTTCTCCTCCGTAACCTACTAAACCCTAGCCACCTTGCTGCCACCAACTAAGATGTCTTTAGGGCATCCATCTAGCCTTAAGATTCAGCCATCATAACCTAGTTTCATAACCCTAACAGCATCAAAAACCACAACCCAAAACAGTAAATCATTATAGCCGAACCCTTCTATCGTCGATTTATTGTCCGAACCTTCCACCACCCCATGCCATTAACCCATCAACAGAAAAAAGATAAGGGTATCTCTGATCTACAGGTATATGCTATGATTTCTCAAGATCTAATTGATACCAAATATGAAGCATGGGAATCTTGGATTGAATCACGGCTTGAACCGCGCTTGAAAGACAAATTGCGCGCTTTGTTTGTAGAATTCAGAATTAGACAACCACCGAGTCCAACCAAATTGTAGTAAGGAGAGAATTCAGAAAGGACCCCAGAGAAGGAGGGACAACTCTCAGATATGCTTCAGCCATGCATGAGGGTGGACTTCCCACGATGGGAAGGAGACCCGGCGGGGTGGATTTCGCATGTCGAACATTACTTTCGCTACTACTGAACGTCAGATAATACTATGGTCGAGATTGCTATCATCCACCTTGAAGAAGATGCTATTCAATGGTACAATTGGCTGGAATATAATCATGGGGCTCCAACATGGAATCAATTTAAGAATGCACTGCTGAACCGTTTCGGACCTACGGAGTATGAAAATATCGACGATCAACTCGCAAAGATTTGACAAACCTCTACGATTCAAGAGTACCAAACCATGTTTGAGAATCTATCCTACCATGCTCGTGATTGGACTGACCGTCAATTGTTAGGAACATTCATCGAATGACTCAAGCCTGAAATAAAAGGGAAAGTTAAGGCGCGATAGCCCCGTACCGTGATGGTTGTGATTTCTTTCATCCGAATACAAAAAGAACGATTCAGCCAAGATGCTCAGAGGATGAGAACCACTCCTAGAACCTCAGTGTATAAACCCTCTTCTACTCCCAGCCATCCTTCGCTGCTAAAAAAATTGACAAGAGAAGAACTACATGACCGATCAGCAAAGTGTCTTTGTTGGCATTACGATGAGCCGTGGAACCACGATCATCACTACAAAATGGGCTACCTCCTACTGATTGAACCTCTTGAAGACATGGAGGAGGAGGTCCAGGAGTATGAGGAAGAGGTCATGGATGAAGAACAGCAGCCAATTGATATTATGTTGCATGCCCTTGCCGGTTACGCGAACCCACAAACAATGAAAGTGAGAGGATTTCTGAAGCAATAACCGATCACCATTCTTATTGACACTGGGAGCACTAATAATTTTATGAATAGCAAGGTTGCTATCCAGATAGCCTTACCTATTAAGAATTGTATCATGTTCAATGTTAAGGTCACAGATGGATGAATTTTGAAGTGTGATCATAGGTGCCCACGAGTGAAACTATTTCTGCAGGACCAAGAGATAATTGTAGATTTTTTCCCCCTCCCTCTAGATGATTATGAGGCCGTACTTAGCATCGAATGGTTAACACCATTATGTGATATTTCTTAAAAAAATTTTAAATTAATTATGAAATTTTATAGTAGGGGGAAAATGGTGATACTATACGGGAAAAGTGGGGGTGACGTAACGACGATTTACACACTATGAATAGAGAAAGTTTTACACAAAGCATATAGTGACTTTTTAGTATAACTTAAGCAGCAATCTAAGGGAGAGCCAACTGAATTTGAAGATCCAAACCTTGTTCCCTTGCTTGTTGAATTTTCAGATATATTTGACGAACCACGCAGCCTACCTCCTAACCGCCGGCATGATCATCATTTACCGATTCTTCCAGGCAAACCTCTAGTAAATACTCAGCCATATCAGTATCCACATCTCCAGAAAGATGAAATAGAAAGGATTATAAAAGAGATACTTGAAATAGGAGTTATCCAGCCAAGTTGCAGCCCCTACTCTTCACCGGTGCTCCTCGTATGAAAGAAAGACGGAACATGGCGAATGTGCATTGACTACCGAGCTCTCAATGGCATAACCATCAAGGACAAGTACCCTATTCCAGTAGAAGATGAATTGCTTGATGAATTAAAGGGAGCATGAGTCTTCACAAAGCTGGACCATCGATTCAGATATCATCAAATACGAGTGTGCGAAGAAGACATACTGAAAACTGCCTTTCGAATGCACAACGATTACCACAAATTTCTGGTAATGCCCTTTAGTCTCACTAATAGTCCCTCCATCTTTTAGAGCCTTATGAATGATATTTTCTGGAGCTATCTTCGTAAGTTTATGCTTGTTTTCTTCAACGATATCCTTATTTACAACCCTTCTCTTGAAAGTCATATTCAGCACTTACGACTTGTTTTGACAATTTTGTGAGAACATGTTCATTTTGTTAAGAAAACGAAGTGTAGCTTTCTTTAACAAAAGGTGGAATATCTTAGGCATATCATATTAGAGGAAGGGGTAATAGTGGACCCCTCCAAAATTGAAGCAATACAGAACTGGCTGACCCCAAGGAACAAAAATCGCTACACGGCTTTTTCGGTTTAACAGGTTACTACTACAAGTTCATGAAAAACTATGGAAAGATCAATACACCCCTTACTTCCTTGCTGAAAAAAGATACTTTCCAGTGGTAGGACAAAGCCACCACCACCTTCGATGAACTTAAAGTCACAATGAAAACAACGCCCATACTAGCATTACCCGACTTTGGCAAGACTTTTATTATTGAAGTCGATGCCTCTGGAGTTAGAATTAGTACTGTACTAATGCAAGATGGCCGCCCCCTCACTTATACCAGTAAGGCGTTATCTTCTTCCTATCTCAAGATGACTATTTATGATAAGGAGATACTCACGATTGTGTATACGGTATCCAAATGGAGACCGTACTTGATCGGACAATGCTTTCAAATCAAGACCAACTATAAAAGCCTAAAATATTTCTTAGAGTAGAAGATATCTTCCCCTGAGCAACATAAATGTGTAACAATGCTTCTTGGATATGATTATGAAATAACTTATAAAAAGGGGGAAAGATAATGTTGTTGCAAATGCACTTTCGCGGCTACCCGAGTAAGCTGAATTTTTAGCTGTTTCACTTCCGTCCAGCGACTTCCTTGAGGATATTAGGAGGGAATGGCAAGATAATCTGAAAATGAGTAAAATCATTAAAAAATAGAATGAAGCACCAAGCTCCGTGGCTCATTACAGTTTGGACTCAAAGGACTTGCGATATAAGGGACGTATTGTGCTTGTGCCAAATTTTACTTGTATAAAGACCATCCTTCAAGAGATGTATTCCACACCTATGGCCAAGCACTCTGGGTTCCTTAGAACCTATAAAAGAATTAAGTAAAATTTTTATTGGATAGGAATGAAAAATATTATTGCTGAATTTGTAGCACAATGTGATGTATGTTAACAATACAAAGGCGAAAGAGAATTTTCAGTAGAAGATTGGGTCTTTCTATGGCTCCAGCCATACAAGCAAACATCAATCCAAACTATAGCATCTTCGAAGCTTTCACCTCGATTCTATGGACCCTACCAGATTTTGGAGTGCATCGGAGCAGTAGCATACAGAATAGGCTTACCCGTCAACTCCTGAATTCATCCAGTCTTCCATGTATCATAT